>JAKSZP010009688.1:0-68996 GCA_022478985.1 Massospora cicadina
TTTTTATACTCTCCAAGGCTTATATTTATGGTCCCTTAAATTTAGGATAGTCACAGCCATATTTT
Source organism: Massospora cicadina (assembly GCA_022478985.1). Taxonomy (NCBI): domain Eukaryota; kingdom Fungi; phylum Entomophthoromycota; class Entomophthoromycetes; order Entomophthorales; family Entomophthoraceae; genus Massospora; species Massospora cicadina. The sequence continues at coordinate 66 of JAKSZP010009688.1, forward strand.
AATCAGCTGCACTTTAATTGGGTTTCTTAGGACAAGTAATATCAAGATGATAAAAATCAGAAACTGAACATTTATCCAATTTTTTACCCAATAACCTTTTAATATTTGAGGTGGGTCAACCTTGGGATAAATATGCCACACCAAGATTTTTTCTAGCCAGTACAGGTTTTGAACTTGAAACTAGTACTAGGGTGGAAGCAGTTTTATCTACCAGGCTAACCACCCTTTTTACCCAATAACCTTGAATTATAAAACTCCTTTTTAATGAAGTTTATATCACATTTCAAATTTAATAGGATTGTTAGTGCACTAATTCTTTAAAGCACTCAATCAGATTTAGATATTCTGCAATTGGCAGGCTGTTATATGGGCAAGTTATATAACTTGGATGGTTTTAAAGCCCATATAGCTTGATATCTAAAAATGTAACCGTATAAAGTTACAATCTAAATTAGAATAGCCAGATAAAATAAATATGGTTTAACACCCCAAATCTGGAATGCATTATACTGAAGCTTTAATTGGAAGGGCACCTTAAGTGGCTAAACAAATTGACAGTCATGACGTTTTAAGTACCCTATACAATCCGACTCTATGCAAAATGCTCTTTTACCCCAGTTTAGGATATCTGAACGGCACTAGGCTAAAGTTCAAAGGTATAGGGTTAAGGAAGGTTAGAATTCATTCTAAAGTCGTGCCTACGATTCTCGGCTTGAATGAAGCGTACCATCGTTTTAGGAATAAATTCCTTACCCCAGGAACTTTTGAGCCATCTGGTTTTAGTATTGACCCTACCGATAAACTATATGCGACGCGTGTCTTTTCACACAACGAAGTCAATATGCAATATATTTCAGTATACGGGTTTGATTACGATTACACTTTAGCCAACTACACTGATGAACTCCCAAAGATGATCTATACGATGATAAGGGATAGCCTGATTGCGAGGTGCGTTATCCTCCGGCACTCTCTGGACTCAATTTCGATCCCGATTATGCCGTTAGAGGGCTTCACTACGATGTACTCACCGGTTGGTTGATGAAGGTGGATGCCTATCACAACATTCAGATCAATACGGTTCATTATGGGCGGGAGGCTTTACGAAACTTTGGCCAGATACTCGACCTACATAACGGAACCCATCTTTCGCCCAGCTACATGCGAGATAATCTTATTCAGCTCAACGACCTTTTTTCGGTCCCAGAAATCTGCCTTATTGCTGATATTATCCAATACTTTTACGAGCATAACGTACCTTTTCATCCCCGCCATTTGTATGATGACGTTCGCACCATGGGAGAGCTTATACATCTGCAGGCAAGCCACCACCCTCTAGGAGTTGGCCCTCTACACCTCGAGATACTGTCTGACGTTGAGCGCTACCTCAATCCCTCCCCTCCAATTACTAGCTATCTTGAAGGTTTGCGCCTCAACGGAAAGAAAACCTTTCTTTTAACCAATTCGGGGTACCCTTTTGTGTAGGTTTCTTTTGTTCATATTTTAGGGGGTTTTCGTTTTTAGATGGCGTTTATATGCTTTAATTTATGATGCCACAGATCAGCCGAGTAATTTTATAGAATATAGTTGAAGGTTTGTTACCGAATCCGACTTTGCTTGTGATTTCACCCTTAGCTTTGAACCCTTTCAGTGTTTTATCCAATACCTGATTTTCATTTTGGCTGACCTTTTTAAAATCATTTCCAAAGTTTACTTTTTACCCAGGGCTTAAAGGATTTGGTTTATAACTCTTTTTAGGAGTCGAGGTTTAAGCTATGTCCTGGGAACCTCCAATTGGCGGGAACTTTTTGATGTCACGATCGTCAAAGCGGCCAAGCCCAGCTTCTACACTTCTGGTAAACCTTTTCGGAGAGTTGTGCCCGAAAAGGGGGCCAATCTCAAACTTGTAAGCGCAATGTTAATACCGTATATTGACAAAAACCAAGGGATGGAAATCGGGCGTTGTTTTACAGGAAGGGATCCGGCTGGATATGGGATCGGTTTTGGATTTTAAACAGGGTGAGGTTTACCAAGGTGGAAACCTTCACGATTTCAGCCGCTTCACGGGGTGGCGGGGCCAAAAAGTTCTATACATCGGCGACCATATATACTCCGACCTGGCGGATGCCACCGTACAGCAAGGGTGGAGGACTGGGGCGATCGTTTCTGAGCTGGATGGCGAGATCGCCCGTTCGAATGCCCCTAAGGCACGTGCGCAGTTGTCTTGGATGCTGCACCTGGAGCAACTCCTAAGGATTGCCAGCTCAGGCTTAAACCCGCATGACCGAGAAACCTTAGACTCGTTAGTTAATTCTTGGCGCAACGAAAGGAGACAACTTCGGAACCAACTCAAGCAAGTTCATAACCACCAGTTCGGATCAGTCTTTCGCACCCACCACAACCCCACGTACTTTGCCAAGAAAATCCGAACCTTTGCAGATTTGTAAGCTAAAGATTATTACCTAACCACCTATAGGTACACTTCGAAACTCGAGAACCTTGCCAACTACCCCTTAAACTTTGTCTTTTACCCGGAGCGAAGCCATCTTCCCCACGAAAAATCGGTTGCGCTCCCGGAGCTTTTTATTCAAGTGAATACTTAAAGTCAGCGAAGCTCAAAGATGATTATAGTATTATGGTTTGTATTCAACCTTAATCAACTCTCGGCCCATAAGTTTGATAACCAAGAGTAACGTGCGGCAACCTTCATGTTTATAAATGGGTAGTTTTATATTATAATTGAAGTACTAGCCTGCTCTCATTAGTTATTCAACCCTACTATGATATTTATTGGATTATTAAAATGCTCTATTAAGTTTTGCAAGCCAAAGGGGAGGTTGATTGGGAACCTACGGGCTAAATTAGTTTAACTCTTGGTGTCAAGTAATAAACAAAGCTTCATCTCTAATAAGTTGATTCCATCCATCTGAATTTATGATGCTCAAGTTAACTACTCTGGCCGTTATCTTTTTAGTAAACTTGGGGTTTTTAAGCGTTCACAGCTTTCATTTAATTTTCTAGCCACCTTCGTCCCTGGTATATAATAATTTTCACCCATGAGTTCCAAACTATAAAATAGCCGCCCCACTTTTAATTTATCGAGGTGTCCCAGTGAGTCAAGTTGCTTGCGACCTCCGACTCCAAAAAATTATAGTCTGGTGGGAATAGCTGGCTGGTACCCAAAGTCATCGTTGCTGAGGGAGCCATGGAAGAAAATCGAGTTTGGGCCGGGGCTGCGCCAAGGGGATCCTTTGGCTTTAATCTAATCAACTTCACAACAAATATCCTCCTTGTAGCTGTGAAAATATCACCCATAGGAATCTGTCACCCCAACCAATTGTCATGGCGTGAAAGATAATAAGACCGCACCGGTGCTCAAGCTAAGTTACCCTCCAAAGCACCAGCCAGAATACCTCTGGTACAGCCATCCCTATTGTGGGATACAAGGAGAGTAGGGGAACTTCATGCACTAGCCAGGGTTTCACGAAATTGGTGATCTTTGCCACTGAATATCCGGTGGACTGCTTATACAGACAAATAAAGTTAGATTATTAAGAATTTTTTAATGAACTAAAAGATGGGAAAGGAGAGGATTGAAGCAACAGCAGAACCAGTCAGGGTCTGCTCCCGTATAAACTCACCAATACAGGGAACAGGAAGGGAGAGTACAACAGTGGTAGAGTATGGACTCAATGACCACTGCCTCCCAAGTTTGATCCCAGAAGTTGAACTATGGGTAGGGGATGATTATGGCTGGGTTAAAGTTGCACATCGTTGCACCAAATTGGGTTAGCAAATAGCAAGGCAGTCCATGGATTTCCTGGGCTATCAGAACGCCATAAATGGAGGTTTGCTGGGATGTATCCCCCTCTTCCATTCATTCAATTACTACATTAATTAGTGCGGTATCATACCAGGTCAGACCACCCCAAATAAATTTTATTTAAAGTATGGGGAGCGGGAACAAACCTATTCACCGTTGGGAATACTGATGTAATTTGGTCTTGGTGGATCAATATTTTACTTTTTATGACACCGGATCAGTCTCATCCTGGTTAGCTGACTTTGGCTTTAATTTTCCCACCAAGTTATCCCTCCCAGAATGATTCTACTTGGTGGATCAAAGGGCACTTCATCTGATGGGCAACTGGGTGTGCCCATAGTCAAGCCACATATAGGTAATCCCATTGAGTAGGGAAGGGGTTTGTTGCATCGAGTCTTGTCAAAGATGGCTCAGGATCGCTGGTGATAGAGAACAGTGGTTAGGGTTCTCTGAGCATAAAACTGATCTAATCTACTTATCTTCACTAGATATTGAAATATACCTAGCAGTAGAACTTAAACCAGCGGTGACAAACCCTTATGTGGGAGAAGCGCTGCTAACCCTCTGCTGACAATGGCCCCTGGATGCTGCCACTCCCCATTATATATCCCAATTTTCTGGACCAACTCATAGGTGATTGGCATAAGGAGAGGCATGGTTTTCAGGGTTATGCCATCCCCCACCCCTTATCTACCATATAGGCTAAGTCACCTATGGTGACAAAAGGGACGGCTGCTGGCTTCCTCCCCTTCTTGGTCTGAAATAGAAGTTCCTCCCAATTAAGCTGCAGGGGTTGCTCCCCAAGTCTTACATTACCCTTCTCTCTTTGAGTTGGGGGACACCCCCATTGAGAACATGGGCAAGTGCAACAAATAATACACTTTGGTGAGTTTTATTGTCAGGATGGAGCAACCTTCTGGGGAGGGTAGGGAGCATCCAGGTATGTGGAGTAGAAAACCTCTACTAACTTTAAGTAATTAGCACAGTTGCAAACACTGACCCAGCAGTTCTCAAAGTAAGGGAAACCCTTCCAGGCAACTAATAATTACACTGAGTGATGTGATTTCTGTGACACCAGAATGGTATAACCTCCACTTCCTCTGAGCCCTTAATCATAATTGATTCAGGGATGGTGGGTCCTCCCCTAAAAAGGCACAGCTTTGAAGCATGGAAGACCAGATGCTGCTTCCAATGAGCAGGGAGGGCCAACTGAAAGGCCCCATTACCCAAACGCTCCTCCAAAATGTAAGGACTGGAATGCTTGCTTGCGAACTTCCAGAAGGGAACCTTCAAATGCATGAGTCAAATATCGAGCATAACTAATGAGCCCACTTTAATTTCATAGGTAGTAATGGGTTTGTGATCTTCAAATCACTTATAATCACTTATCAACTTCATCAAGCGTACCCAAACCAGAGATTGTGTAGTCTGTATCTGCTGCAGCTGCTCCTTAGTGGCAGCAACTTTAAAGTGAAGGGAGGGACCCATGAGGAATGAGGGGTTATATTTCAGGGTGGCCTGGTTGAAATATTCCAGTTGATGAATGGGTAGCATTATTGTACATGAACTGCGCCAGAAAAAGTCAGTGGATCAGGTATACTGCAGGGTGGAGGCATAGCAATGGAGGTACCGCTTGAAGATCTGATTGACCCTCTCAGTTTAGCTATCTGATTGGGGGTGATATGCCATGAAGCGTCAGGAATAATTTTCAAATGGCCCCTACAATGCAGACCAAAAGTGAGCAGTAAAACTAAGGCCCCTGATCACTTACCACCTTCTGGGGTAAGCCAAACATAGAGAAAATGTGGTGGACAAAATCTTATTTTTCTCTTTAGAGGTAATGGATGACATACAAGGGATGAAAAAGGAAAGTTTCATGATCTAATGTCATGGATCATGCTGATAATAATAAGACTATCCTGTAACTCCAGGTGAGTGACCATCCAGAACCCCATCCAGAATACCTTTGTAGAAGCCATCCATGTTTACAGATGGAAAATGAAAAAGGAAGCTGTGAGGACTGGCCAGGGATTCCCAAAATGGGAAAGCATCACCAATGAGTATTCAACAGAACTCTACTCACCAATAAATTTGTAAAGTTTTTTTTTAAAATTTTATTTAAACCAAAATGATGGAAATGGAAAAGAATATAGTGCAATTTTGGTACTGGCCAGACTGCTGCCCTATATGCTCACTAAATTAGAACTAAAGCTAAGCGCACTAACATTGAGAATAGTTTGCAATTTGGTTCTGGAAGCTTGTCAATCTACACAATTTATAATACTGACTCAGATCCAACTATCCCTGTCATATTAACATCAAATTTACTGGCAATAATATTCATTCCGCTGTGATTGCACCTGGTGTGATGATGACAATGCCTTAGTGGACAGCAGTTTGCACTATGACCAGGCCACATATGACCAGCTCCATTGGGTTGGAAAGGGATTGTACATGCCCATATCTGTCAGAGATGGGCTAATCTAGTAACTCCTAGGAAAACTGGCAGATGGGAATCTTCATGCCCAAAGTTTTAACTTATACCCGGTTGATTTAGGCATTGAAGATGCTCACTAAGCCTTTTTATCTTAATTTCAACAATTTAATTTGGGGGTTTATTTACCAATTATATAAAAAATAGCAAAACAATAATAAACATCGAAATGATATTTTTTATTTATGATTTATTAGTAGCCGCGCATGGGTAAAGAGAACCCTATTTGTAACTTGGCCCTTAGTATTTAAAGTAACTTTGGGCTCAAGTACAATAGGCATAAAATAAATATTAGCTTTGATCTTAATTTGGAAATATGGACATTTGACCTATTGGAGCTCGCAAATCTCAGCTTTCTTTGATGGATCAGACGATGGAGGGTCAGAAATAGAAATGGCATATCCATGAGGAAAAGTTTTAATATATTTGAGCTAATCACCATATGATAAATATCTGCATCTTTTTAAGCCCCTGCAACCCTATAGAAGGGGCTGGTCTTCACGTGTGTGGCTCAAACCAGATTACTTGTAATGTGGGGAGGGACCTCTGAAGGGCTCCCTTGATTCCGCCAATGATCCAGAGTATCCCAGCTATTCAAACTCGAGCTATATGGCCAAGTATTAATAATATTTTACTACCTCAATTCAAAGGGTTCCACTGAGAATTAGCCAGGGTCTTTTGGCCAATTTTATCATCTTGTTCATCCAAAAAAACTCTTCTCACAATATTGGACTTGCAACTGTATGACATTACCCACTTCAAGAGTGTTAGGGGGGTGAATAAAGGCATAAATTTGGCCATGGACCCAGTTGATGGTGATTTCAGAAGCAAGGGATTTGATGAAGTATTCATCCCCTTGCTTATATATGACTATAAATGGTCCCTCCAAGATAGTCCCAAGCTTCTCACTTCTAGGAGTAATCTGATTGTGGTAATACAATACTAAGTTGGATACTTGGAAGGATGGAAGTGGGTCCTGGCTCTCATTAGCAGCTTGACCTTCTTTATTGACAGACTTCGCCAAGTTAGTCATCACCTCAGATTGTAGTTGGATGATGTGCTGGGCCAATTTTTTCATGGCTTATTCTTGGTTGTCCTGTCAGAGAAGATAGCTTTGGCCAATAAAGCTGGCACCCCAGGTTCTCACCCATGTAACACACGGAAAGGGGACATTTTGAGGATATGATGGTATTAATATGATAGGCCAAGAGCGTAATGGGTAAGTAGATATCCCAGTGGAGAGGGTCAGAGCTATGATTTTGTGGAGTATAGAGACCAGGTTTCATTAACTCTTTTTATGGCATCATTTGTGGATGGATCTAGGGGGCTGATAAGAGTTGTTGTGTCCCCATGGAGGTGGCAAGAAGCTTTATTATTCTGGAAGTGAAGCTTTTCCAATTGTCACAAAGGAGGACCTAGAGGAAACCATTCTGCATAAAGATATATTAATGTAGGAAGTGGCAGTGGCCTTAGCAGTCTGAGCGGGGAGAGCCACAGCTTCAATCCACGTGATGAAATGATTAATTCCAACCAAGATATTTTGAGTGCCCCTAATAGTCTGAGGTAGAGGACCTACCACGTCCAGACTTATGGTGTGGGAGGGTTGTTGGGGCGTTGTAGGTTTTTTACTGATAATGAGTCTTGAAGCTGGATTGTTTCTTGCAGGTCAGACAGGCATTCAGGACTTCAGCTATGGTCTCCATGATGCCCTCCAAGTAATACCGCTTTTAACCCACTTATAGGTTATTGGACTCTACCATGGCCCATGATAGTGTGAGACTTTATGATCACAGGTATTCGCTTGGATGGCCAGAGATAAAACAACCAGTTTACTCCTACTTTCTTGTTTAAATTCCCACTTTCCACCTTGGTGTTGTGGGAATGCCGTGCTAGCATTTTTTGTACTGGTTCATATTCATCAGCCCATGCCTCAGGAGTCATGAGGAGGTCATGAAACCTCTCTGCTTCACTATTGTCAAGGTGTAGGACAGGCGGCCGCTTCAACCCATCAAAGTTCATATAGCTCATCTAGCTCAATGATCAATGGTCATATCATAGTGCTGGAGCTTAAAAGCCCAGCGAGCCAAACGCCCAGTGGGATCCTTCATAATTTTGTAACCACTTCAAGTATGCGTGATCAGAAATCACTTTAAAGGAAGTCTCATATATAAAAAAGGGTGATAGTATTTGACAGAAAGTAAGATGGCAAGGCACTCCTTTTTCAGTGATTCTGTAGTTGCGCTCAGCTTTTAAGAGCAACTTTATGAAATAAAACACAGGATGTTTGACTCCGTTTTCATCCAACTGAGTCAAGATAGCTCCAACGGCGTAATTGGAGGCATCTGTGAGCAACATGAAGGGCTTGCCGTAGTAAGGGTGGCATAGTATTTGATTTTTTTCAATAGCGCCTTCAGGGTCTCAAACGCGGCCTTTTTTCAGCAACCCAATATAATGGAATGTTCTTAACCAAGAGACGTACAAAGGGCTCACTAAGCCGGGTGAACTTAGGGATGAATTTATGGTAATACCCTATCATGCCCAAGAATACCTGGATGTCACAAAGGTTTTTGGGCCGGCATCTTGGATATTGCTTCGACCTTATCTTGTAGAGATTGTATCTCATCTTGTGAGATGGCATGCCCAAGAAAATCCAACTTCTTTTGGGAAAAAGTACATTTAGAGGGCTTTAATTTGTGTTAGATTCCCGCAAGCATTGAAAATCTCCTTTAGGTGCTTGAGATGCTCTTGAACGTCTTGGAGAAAATGGTGATATCATTGAGGTAGACGATCACACAGCTTAGCTTAAGATTATGGAGAATATGATCCATAGCTTGCTAAAAGTTGCAGGGGTATTAAATAACCCCTGAGGTAGCCGAGTGGGTTGGAACAAACCCTCACTGAAGATAAGGGTGCACTTCTCCTGATACTGTGGAGAAAGACCCATCTGCCAATACCCTCTAGCCAAGTCCATGGCGGAGAAGAGTTTTAGACCCAGAGAGTTGGGGCAGAGCTTCATCAATGCAGGAGATAGCGTAGCTGTCCTTCTTGGTGAGGTTGTTCAGCTTATGGTAGTCATCACTACCCAATGACCTTCATTTTTCTTCTTTATCAACAAGAGTGGGTAAGACCAAGGGCTTTGGGAAGGCACCAACAACCTAGATTCTGGAAGCTGTTTAAGCTCCGTCCGCATCTGTAGCTCCTCACCTTTGGATTTGCGGTAGGGTTTGGAGTGGATAATCTGAGCATCACCAACATCAATGGTATGAGTCCAACCCTTTATATGCCCATAGTCAGTGTCAGATTTAGATAATATGTTGTTGTAAGCCTCAAGCATGGTGTGGACTTTATCCAGCTCAGCTGTGGTTAGTTCATCGGAGATATGAAAAGAAGGTAGGGTACATAAAGACTGGTCAGTGGGTAAGCCCATATCCGCTATAGACCCTGTAAAAAGTTACTCTTTGGTTGTTATCAGCAAGCAACCTAGTAACCTTTTTACTGCACAGGTTCGATTTCCTTGTACACTGCATCGCGTTATATAGAATGAATTATTAATTGATAATAGTATGGAGACTATTATCTGTAGTTAAGATTAAACTATTTTTTGGCCCAACGCTTGGCCAGTATTTCTGATTAAATACTCATAAAGTTGTACTTGTAGGGATTCATTCCCTATAGTCTTGTCCACCTGATCTTTGTGAGATACCCCAGTGACAATCTCTTTTGGCCCAACACACAGTCAGCAGCTATCCCTGATTGTGGTTCCTTCTTCTCTAGATCCCCGTTCAGATCTTTACCCTTCTCTTTGAGAGTCTTCCAATTATTTCCCTCTGCAATAATATTCTTGAGATAGAACAACACAATAGAAGCTGATAGTCTAACTATACACCAAATTGATAATAATAATAATGTTTTTGTAGATAATCCTTTAATATTTTTTATTATAGTAAATCCTAGGGAATTATATAGTGGGGAATTTGGCTGTCTAACCCTCAGTTGACACCTCTTTGATGAAATGACAGCCATTGCATTGAATCACCCATCCTCATCTTAGCAGCGATGGTCTTCCCCATCCTGGCTAGGATTCCATCATTGGACATCCTTGAGACCTCAAATGGAAAGAGTCAGAAAATGTGTCCTAACGTTTTCCTCTCAATCCAAGCGAACCAACCATACTTAGCTAGAGATCTGCTTAGGTATTGGAACTTATTACCCATTATGGCAGGTCACTCACCAACCAATCGATTTGCTAGTTGCAGGTGGCATCACTCACCTCGCAACTTACTATTTAATCCCAATCAGTCAGTGATGAAACCTGACTGATCCCAATTGGTACACCTGATAGTTAATCACTATCAGATGCCCCTATTTCATCGGCAACTCCACCCAATGAGATCTTAAGTATTCATCCAGATCAATTTCTGACAGATACAACCAGGTGAATATCCCAAAATCCCCCAAACAGTGTTCCTCTGAAACTTGGGCCAACTGATTTCCAATTCACTTTTCCTTAGGGAATTTTTCCCTACAATACCAGGTAATCTAGCAGGCTGGGTATATGGGCAAAAATACCAACACATCCCCCCTATTGCCTAGATTTCCAGCGAGAAAAGGACTGGGGCATGAGAACACCGCTTCAGACACTTGGTCAAGTACTTCATTGGTTTAAGCGGAGTACACTAGTTAATACTCAATGCTGCTTGGGATGACCTTCAGCATACGGCGTTCTTCCTCTTCCTCTTTGCTACCACCTTCTCAGAGCGCAGTCTCCACGACCTTCTGTTGTGCCAGGCTGATCAATTCACTCATGACAATATTAGTCCCAGGATCCGGTTTCCCCCATCAGGGCATATGACCTGCTGTCATATTCAAGATTCTTGGTCCGGCGTCCTTGATTTCCTGATTTTCTCCTCATCTTAGACAGGAAACTCTTGCCATCAATGTTCATTTCACAGCTCAATTAAGAATGATTATTTCTTATTCGCCCTTGTTATTTTTCTCATAACCTCTTGGCTTAAGTCATTCCTAATTCCTCCCTTGGAGAGCTTATCTAATTAATTTTGAGATTAATTTCCCCGAAATTGAAGCTTTATGGATTGTAGAGTGCATAATGCCAACTTCTATATAAGTCCAACATCCCCCTCTCATCCAGCTCATATGTCAAATTCTAATTTGCGCTACCAGCAGCTCCTCAATAGGTTGTCTGATCCAGACCTCCATCTCTTCCAGAAGATGAGTCAGGGTTCTTGAAGGAACCTCTTTTATGTCCTTCTAGGACTCATACGCCTAGTCTGGGGCAAGCAGCTAGTCCTTCCATTGAATTAATAGAAACAGTAACTAATCTTTGAAACCAGGCTGGCTATCATTTTAAACAACTCTTGGCTGACTCTTCATCTGCCTTCAATTCCAGAGTTGGACTTCAAAACTCTCCTGGATTTGGGTCCTTTTGCTGATGCTCCAAACATTGTCATAGATGCTCTGGAGATTATGCTGGTTGCTCTGAAATGTTTGTTTCTGGCCAGGTCAAACCTGTTCCCTGAGTTTCTCTTCTGACTCAGTCAACATTACAAACCCGCTGTTCTGGTCTCTGAGCTCTCAATTGGTAACAGTATTCACTTTGAGCTCCCCTGCACTGAACTCTGGGCCCAAGTCACTGAGGCTTTGACTCTAGCACTGAATCACTCTGACCTTGATAACCTTCTGGATTGGGATACTGCTGCTTATGCTCTTCGCTTTTCTAGCCAAGTTCTTCGAAGTTGGTCCACGAAGCTTCCAGCCTTTCCTGGGTTCCACCATTCATTCAGCTTTAGCTACTGAGAAGCCTGTAGTCACCGCTTGCAGGATGCAATCCGCTCTCTGCACAACTATATCTACTACAGAGCTTCCCATCAGTATCTTCCGCTGATGGCGTTGATAGGGGCATGATTCAGCAACCCCCATTAAGCATCCCTTCTTCAATGCCAGCCCACATGTCCAGTGTCTTTGATTAAGCCCGTTGGCAGGCGCTCAGGACTAATTTTTAGCTCTGGTGCTATATTGGAATTACTCAGGGTTATTCACCAGTTGCCTCTTTTATACTGTTGCTTTCCTCCCCGCTCTGGGGTTTCGCAATTGGCTTCCTCCAACATCTCAATTTCCCTTCCCCTAGTTACTTTCCCTCAGGGCTCAGCATCCACTCAACAAATGTGGTTCGTGTAGGTCATGCCCTTGCTACCATCCAATTGCATATTGATTCTGATGGGCTGTTCATTCCTACTGCGATCCATCCTCCCTCCCCAAGAGGTGACATAGGCAGAATCATCTCCATACCAAGGACAATCAATAAAAATAAAAATCATAAAAATATATTGGCTTTTTTATCTATGTGGTTTATAATATTTTTTTCCAATATCTTTTATCAGTTTTTTATTTTTATTCTTCTTTTTTACTATGGGACTTGACCTTGTTTTGGTTCAGTGGTCCATTTTTCCCCCAAACTGGGTCCTGGGTACTTAAACCTGCCAGTTTTCCATGGTTCAGAGGTCCTTTTTTGGACTTAACCATCTAGATTGGTTCAGAGGTCCTTTTTTCAGACTTGACCTAATCATCAGGACATAGCCAACTTAATGGTTCATCAGTCCTTTGGGAACTCTTTTCCATTATTTTTTTCATCAATCCAACGCTTTAGATACTTAACGTGGACTCAATTTATAACTCTTCCATCTAAGAGATTCTTGATAAAGTATGCATCAGTCACCACTTGGCGATTATTTTAAACGGACCCAACCACAATGCATCTAATTTTTTCTTCATATGAAACCATGCATATCATAATAAGCAACTCTTTCCCCTATTCGATATTCTTCTAAGGCTGGTCAGTTTTTGTCATCTGTCAATTTTTCTTGTATCCTTTTCTTCAAAGTTGTATTGAATGCTTGTGATTGCATATCAATCAGGATACTCGTCAGTCAGTTCAGGTATTGCTAGGTACTCATCCCTGACGTAGGTTCTACCACCAAATATAAAATTGGTGGCAACATAGCCTTTCTTTAGTATAATAACTTCAAAGGGCATCTTTCCCATCGCCATATGATGACCAATATTGTAGGCGAACGTCACTGAACTCAAGTATGTTCCCCACGCGGAAGTTCTCCCTGTGACTAGCTTCCTCAGCATTGTGGCCAGCGTTCCATTGACCCATTCTACCAGTCCATTTGTCTCCGGCTGATAAGATACTGACATGACTTCTTAGATCCCCATTATCTCATTTAACCTCATGATCACATGAGACGTGAAGTTGGTCCCATTTTCACTAAGCAGGACTTGTGGACATCCATGACGGTATACTACTTGATCCAATATGAACCTCGCAGTACTGGTAGCGTCTACTCTGGTTAGGGCCTTTGTCTTGACCCATCTCATCAGATGGTCAATGGCAACTATGATGTACTTGACTCCCCCTGTGCTCATCATCAGCAGTCCCATCACATCAATGGACACTGTGTGCCAGGCAAATCCAGGGTGGACCAGTCGGTATCCAGTTGTATTCTTATGTGGTTTGTGCAGCTGGCACTCCACGCAACAAGACAAATAATCTGCAACATCATAGTTGATTGATTCCCAATAATACTGGCAAATACAGTCAGTTGTTTTTCTCAGGCCTCCATGCCTGACAACCTTGTGAGCTGCTTGTACTATCACTGCTTTTTCTGACAGTTTCAGGAATAATAACCACTTCCCATTGATCATCTTTAATACTTGTCCATCCATAGTCTCAGTGTTTTCCATTGCTTTTCGAAGTGCACCTTGGATTTCTTGGAGATCATCCCCAATTTTTCCTTCGACCATTCTCTGGAATAGCTCATACACCTGCGGGTATACTAACTGGACCATTGGCAACCGCGATAAGCTATCCACGTTCTGGTGAGAAGCCCCCACTTGGTGGACAATCTCTTAATTGTAAGCCTGGAGCTTAAGTGCCCATTGGGCCAGTTGTCCTTCCAGCTCCCTTAAATTGTGCAGCCAACACAGTGAAGACAGTGGTCCATCACCACCTTAAAGTGTGTTCTGTGAACGTACACCTGAAACTGCTTACATGCATAAATGACTGCAAGGCATTCACGCTCAGTCACGGTGTAGTTTCACTCAGTGGCTGAGAGTGTCTGGCTCACATATGCTACCAGATGTTCATCCCCAAGTTTGTCTACTTGGCTCAGTACAGTGACAATTGCCATCAATGAAGCATCAGTTTGAATGATAAACTTCCAATCAAAATTTGGATGTTTCATAATTGGCGAATCTATCAAATACTGGCATAACTCATTGAAGGAGTCCTAGGCCTCTTCATTCCATACAAATCCTTTTTTTGGATCCTTCAATAAATAGAATAATGGATCGGCTATTTAGGCGAAGTCCTGAATAAATCTTCTGTAGTATCTGACCATCCCAAGGAACACTTGGATGTCTTGGACACTCTTTAGTACAGCCATACGCTCTATAGCTGCTATCTTCTGGGTTTGTGGTTGCAATCCACTTGAGTTGATTATGAATCCCAGGTATTCTAACTCTTTCTTGAAGAAGTGGCACTTCCTTGGCTTGATCTTCAGGTTAGCCATGGACAGTCGCTTAAATACTTCTTCCAAGTGGTGGAGGTGATCAGTAAACGTCCTACTGAACATGTTGATATTGCCCAGATATACCAGGATGCACAACAACTTCAAGTCGCTTAATATCGCATCCATGGCCCTCTGAAACGTTGCAGGCGCATTGCATAGACCCTGGGGCATCCTCATCAGTTGGTATAGCCCCTGCGAGGTAATAATTGCGAATTTTTCCTGGTCTTCCTTTGGCAAGTCAATATGCCAATATCCAGAGATCAGATCCATTGCGGAGAGATACTTTGCTTCTCTTAAATGATCTAGCACATCGTCAATCCTTGGTAGGGGATACGAATCCTTCTTTGTAATTTTGTTCAGCCTTTGGTAGTCAATCACCACCTGGTTGGATCCATCTTCTTCTTCACGATCAGAAATGGACTCTCCCAGGGACTTGACGATGGAACTAGAAGCCCATGATTCACTAGTTTGCTGATTTCATCCTCCACTACTGCTTTGGCGGCTTTCAATCTTTAGATTGGTCTCATCCTTATTGGTAAATTTTCCCTAGTGTCAACCTTGTGAATTATGTCTTGTGCGCATCCCAAATTGTGGTCATCCTGAGTGAACACTTCCCAATATTTCTCGAATAGTTTGAGCACCTCCTCTTGCTGGCCTTCCAGCAGATCAGCGAGCTGCTCTCAATCAACCAATAGGTTGATACTTTTCAGCTACCCTGACTGGTAATCCCATTTCATCAAGAGACCCAAAATTGTTGGAGACATCTAGTACTAAAAAAAAGAGACCCAAAATTGTGGAATCTTCTCAATTTGGCTTTCAGGATCAGATAAATAAACGTGATGATCTGATTCCTCTTGATCTTCATCAGTTTTTCAATCAAATTTGCCAGGAGAACTTTAATTTCTCCATGGCCTGGCATTATTATCCCAGGAGCCACCCATGGCTCCACTCTGGACTTCTTCCAGGGGCTTCTGACCTCCCCATAAAACAGCTCAGGAATCTCCAATGTCAACCCTGTGTCAACTATCATCTGCGATCCAGCTGGTATGGTCCTCTCATTCTTGATCCTTAGTGGAATTCCTCAGTTTTCTAGGATTTCTGCCAGCATTTCACATCGCTTCCTACCAACTAATTGGTATCAAATTGGGACAATGCCGTCATTGTATATCAGATTGATGAAGTTGTTTCTTTGATTCAACGGAGCTTAACGTCCTTCTGGTATACCAATGGTAACATCTGACCCAAGATGGTCAACTTATTATCCTCGAAGTTACATTTAACTCTGTATTTCTGTAGAAACTCCATTCCAATCAGAATGTTGTAGTTTTGGTTTGCTAAAACTATTGCTGGCGCAGATACCACCAATGACCTGAATTGTAGTGGCAGCACACTATACGCTCCACAGGAAATGGTGGTGTTAGGCCCAGCTGTCCCATATTCTCTTCTTGTGTTACAAGTCCAGCGAGATCTTCATCCTCTTTACCAGCTTGGTCGAGACAATATTGATGGGCGCTCCGCTGTCAACAATCTCCCTCACCCTCACTCAATTCACTTGTATATCTATATATGTACAATCAGAGTATTGTAATATAGTGTTTACTGAGTGAATGGCGGCATTATTAGCTGAATTTAGGGTGTGAATAATTTGCGCTGATAATTCAGGAAACGATTCCTTTATCACGCTGAGGGGGATAGACAGATTAGCCTCATCTAAATGGACATCAGATAACTCTTCAGGATTCTTGATGGTTTGGATCTTGTCCACCAGTTGTTGGGCGTATGGCCGGGCAACTTCCTGATTATCTCAGGGTCAATTCTCTTTGCCCCAGCTCTGGTCATGGCATTCACATCCATATTGACCACTTGATATAGCTGATCCTGCTCGTTGTCTACAAACACATCGCTAATGTTGATTTCTTCATTCATGATATTGGAAGGAACAGGTTTATCCGCAGCTTTAGACTGTTCCTCGTCTAGGCTGCAGACCCTTTTCCCAAATCCTTGGCGGCTGCTGTCTCTTTGGCCTAAACCACATTAATCTGATCCTTCAGCTTTTTACAGTGTATGGCGAAATGTCCTTTCCCACCACACTGATAGCAGACCTTCTCCTTCTTGCTTAACCGTCTGAATTCTTTCTACTTATTTCCCAGCATGGTATGATTGGTAGCCTCCTTAGCTCCTTCGTTTCCCTTCATGGAATTTGGATTTTGTACCGGATTGGACTTGAAGCTTCTATTTGGGGCATCAAATGTCACTCCCAAAATCTTCAAGTTATCTACCATTTGCGAGGTAGTTATTTCTGTCATGAATACAGAAGACATCATATGATACAAATTGCGATAGGGCTGAAGGGCTCCTTGCAGTGCGATTCTAGCATCAAAGTTGTCCAATACTTTCGCTCTAGCCTGGATCTGCGACTCCTGGTAAAATTTAATCTGCAAAGCTAACAAGAGACTCATCTTTATGGAACTGGATTCCCATAAATTTTTGCTTGCATTTTGACATGCATGTTGGACTCCTGAACTCCTTCATGATGGCCACCTTTGCCTCCGCATATGACCAGCTGTCCTCCTCCAGGTGAGGTAGCACTAAGTTTTGACAGTTGGTGTCCAGGCAATTCATGACCGTCAACGCCTTTTGACGATCCCCATGACCATTCATGGTCATGTCAAACAGTCAGAAAAATGCTGGGGCGTTATCCCAATGTAATTTTAGCAATTTTGGCGTTGCCCTAAATTCCTCCAAGTCATTTCTGATCAATTCCCTTGGTTCAGCTACTCGGCTAACTTGAGGGGTAACTTTGGGCATCATCTCTGAAATGGCATTAAAAGCGGGCGGCATATTCCTTGGGGTATTTGACTTCCCAAGTATTGGGAGAGGACTTCCTTCTTCAGCATTGATTGCCATATTGGGCTCTCAAGCACATCTGGGAGCTTTAAGATCCTCCACTTGTTTGATTGATCTTTCAGAATCTGCACTGAATTTTTTTAAATGAACGTGATCCGCTTCCTGCTCCATTTTCAGGTATAGGACCTCTAAAATGAGGTCCCCTTATTTTCTTCTTAAATGAGTATATTTGCCGAGTAACTCATTCCCAAAGCTGGCTACATTCTCCACTCCTTCCTCCACCTTGGTGACTCATTCTTCTAAGGCTGTGAACTCCCGATGGTCCACTGAGTTTAAGGCATTCTGGTATACCATGGCTATCTCAGTCCACAGTTTACGTAGCTCTTCTTTGTATGACATTATTATAGATTCTTCACTCAAAAACCCCCTGTAGTGAGCACCAACTTGTAAAAATTTACTCTTTGGTTGTTATTGGCAAGCAACCCAGTAACCTTTTTAATGCACAGGTTCAATTTCCTCGTGCACTGCATCGCGTTGTATATAAAAAAATACTAATTGATAATAGTATGGAGACTATTATCCATAGTTGAGTGTGAATTATATTATGGCCCAATGCTTGGCCAGTATTTCTGATTAAATACTCGTAAAGTTGTACTTGTAGGGATTCGTTCCCTATACTCTTGTCCACCTGATCTTTGCTGAGATACCCTGGTGAAAATATCTTTAATCCCAACATACAGTTGGCAGCTATCTCTGATTGTGGTTCCTTCTTCTCTAGATCCCTGTTCAGATCTTTACTCTTCTCTCTAAGATTCTTCCAATTATTGCCCTCTACAATAATATCCTTGAGATAGAACAACACAATAGAAGCTAATAGTCTAGCTATACACCAAATTGATAATAATAATGTTTTTGTAGATGATGTTTTATTGTTTTTTATTATAGTAAATCCTAGGGAATTATATAGTGGAAAATTTGGCTGTCTAACCCTCAGTTGAACCTCTTCAATGAAATGGCAGCCATTGCCATTGAATCACCCATCCTCGTCTCAGCAGCGATGGTCTTCCCCAACCTGGCTAGGATTCTGTCATTAGACATCCTCAAGACCTCAAACGGAAAGAGTCAGAAAACGTGTCCCTAACGTTTTCCTCTTGATTCAAGCAAACCAACCATATTTGGCTAGCGACCTGCTTAGGTAATGGGACTTGTTACCCATTGTGGCAGGTCGCAAACCAATTGATTGATTCGCTAGCTGCAGGTGGCATCACTCACCTCGCAACTTAAAATTTCTCCCAATCAGTCTTTGATAAAGCCTGACTGATCCCAATTGGTACACCTGATAGTTAATCACTATCAGATGCCCCTATTTTGTTGGCAACTCCGCCCAATGAGATCTTAAGTCTTCATCTGGATTGATCCTCAATGGATACGACCAGGCGAATATCCCAAAATCCCCCAAACGTAGTTCCTCTAAAACTTGGGCCAACCAATTTCCAATTCACTTCGCCTTAGGGAATTTTCCTCTAGCAATACCAGGTAATCTAGCATGCAGGGAATATGGGAAAAAATCCCAACAGACCCAATACAGTGAACTTGCTTTATTTCCTCAAGGGGAATCAGCATGCCTCTTTTGATCTCCTGATGTTTTTTTACAACCATATCCTTATTGGTATGATTTCCTAACTGAAGATTGATAGGTCGGTGATAGGCAGGGTCTAAAACGCCTGGCAAAACTTTGGGCTCCAAAGGACTAACTATGTCAATGATAATCAGGTGCAGCAGGCAGTTGTGTGGGATTTTCACGGTAATCTCTGTGTCAACTACCATTTTTTCACTAGCCTTGATGACCACCACTTCAGAAGCATAGAAAGGGATACCCTCTTTGGCGTCTACTGATTAAGGAAACATTTTTGTATGTCGTCCTGCTGTGGTATAATGTAGAGATAAAGCGGAAGAGGTATACACATCTGTGCAAACATAATCCTTTTTATTAAGCTCTTCATTTGTCAAAAATCAGGGGGACCTCATAGGTGAGCAGGGAGAGATAACCCTGATTCATGTTGATAATCCCTTCATACTTGAGCATGAACTGGATACTAATGAGTAGATCATAGGTATTGTTAGTTAAGGCCACCACTGGAGCTGACAAGATGAGCTTTCCAAAACGGATGGGCAGAGAAGAGTCCGCACCAATGGCGCAGGTGTTGTTTGGGCCTGCATCCCAAATTCTTGAGTGTAGTTGAGGTTGGGGGCCAGTTTAATCCTTTTTGTGAGTTTTGATGACACAACGTTTACTGGGGACCCAGTGTCAAGGATAGCCCTAAATTGCACTCCATTGATGACGAATTCCACTTTGGTTAAGATTTCACCCAAGATGGGGGAAAGAGCGATAACCTCATTTAATTGAAGAGTAGAGGAAAGTCGTTTGGCTGTCTCAGAGTATTTCTCCTGTATAGACTGCAGGGTATGAACACACTGGTTTGGGAAGTTCAACGTGGCAATAAACTGGTCAGCGTCACTGGCAGTGTCAATGACCTCAAAATCCATCAACACTTGGCGGAGATAAGTTTGGCAGGGAATCCTAGCCTAATCCACTCTATCATGCTTCAACCTGTCAGGTACCTCCACTTCATATGGGGCTCCTAAGACATATTGACTGGCATCTTCACAACCTTCTTCAGATTCATCATCAGAGGGATTCTCAATGAACATCAAGGATTCCATTGGTTGGGAGGTAAGGTCAGGGCTTCCCTTGTTGCAAGTGGGGTCCTGGGGCCGCTCAATTACCTGGGTAACTTTTTAAAGGAGACTCTGTAATTGTTACAGCTCTACATTTAGCCTTTGGCGTAGAGGGTTTGAGCTGCTCCATGGCTACAGGTTTCAAACTAGAGATGGCAGGAGGAGATGCCAAGGGGGATAGAGATATTGCCTTGGCGGGACGTGACAATTGAGGCACTTTAGAAGGACGCTCTAATGAAGGAGAAGAACAGGGCAAAGTGATAGCCAATATCACCAGATGCACTTTGGGAGCTGAAGATGGAGTGAAGCACTGCCCCGTCACTGCTAGTATCCTCTGCTCATCTTCACCTGGGGGAGGAGAATCTTGTTGCGGCAACTCCATGGGAGCAGATTTCCAAAGGGAGATAGCCATAGAAGAGGATGGAAGGGTTATAGTGGATTCTCGCCACATAGCTCCTTTCAAAGTATCACTTTCATAATAGGTAGCAACCACTAACAAGGCCTCTTTAATAACCTACACATTTTTAAAGGTGCGCTTGACTGAAGAAACATGCAGAGTTAAAGAGGGATGAGGCATTAAACTAGCCAAAATACAGCAATGGCATCATCTAGAGGTAGCATTTTTGCCAGCAACAGAGGCTGAGATTCACTATAAAAATCGCTCAACAAAAGAGGGGGTTGGTTCTCCCTCTTGCAGTCTAAGGCACATAAAGGCCTGTTTATTTGCCATTGTAAGCTTTGTATGGAGCCAAATTCTTAATTAAGCGCTTGATTAACCTCCGCCCAAGTGCTGAGATTGATCATGTTGGGGAGCATTCTTTTTTGAGCTATACGATTCAAGCAGGGAAGAAGGTACTGGTTTTTAAACGGTCAGTTGCTCCTTCCATCGCAGATTTATAAATGTAAAAGAAGGAGGCAATACTGCCCTCACCAAGTGTGAACTTGTCTCTGAGAGAGTTCTTTTATAACAGGGCGTTAAGATGTGTGCTGCTCAAGCCTTTAAGGTGAGACAAAGCACTGGTTAGCTGTTGTTCCATATTTTCTACCCTAGGGTTAATTTCAGTGGGAAGGCTAGAAGGGCTACTCCCCCAACAGCCTCCATCTTTTGAACGTTTTGTGGTGTACAGGTGCCCCTGTAGCGAGTATCACTTGTTGGATTTAGGCGCTGAAGATTCTCGCTGGTGCTTTTTTACCTTAATTCCAACAATTTAATTCATGGATTTATTCACCACTTATACAAAAATACCAAACACTAATATATACTAAAAAGGTTGATTTTTATATAGTTTATTAGTGGCCGCGCATGGGTAAAAAAATCCTATTTATAACCCGGTGCTTAGTATTTAAAAATGACTTTAAACTCAAGAGTGATAGGCATCAATTTAATATTAGCTTTGATCATAAATTAAAAATATGGATATTTAGCCTATTGGCACTCTCAGATCTCAGTTCGCTTTGATGGATTGGCTAATGGATGGTCATAAATAGGTATAAAATATCTGCAAGGTAAAGTTTTGATATATTTGAGCTAATAAACGTGTGAAAAAATATTTGCATCTTTTGGGACCTCCTCCACCTTATAAAAGGGGCCAGTCTCCGCAGTGTGGCTTGAACCAGATTAGTTGTAATATGGGGAGGGACCTCTGAAGGGCTCCCTTGATTCCGCCAATAATTCAAAATATCCCAGATACCCAAACTCGAGCTATTTGGCCAAGTATTATTAGTAATTTTATTGCCCTCGATTCAAAGGGTTCCACTGAGAATCATCCAGGGTCCTTTGGCCGATTTTATCATCATGTTCATCCAAAACGTCTTCACACAATATTGGACTTGTAATTGTCCAACACTCACCTTATTTTTGGAGTAATGTGACTCAACCTCTCCAATGGAAATCAAAACTTCAAATACCCCCACCTGGGGACACACTGTCAGTATTCTGACTCAAACAGGAAATTTGAGTAAAACTGATGATGGGATTTGATTCTAAACTAAAATATTTGGTCATAACTATTGTCAGAAATTATCCTCTTTATTATTACTTAAACGGCCTGATATTGGGGTCCAAACCTGATCAAAAAAGGTGACTCAATACTGTATGACAGATATAACAGAATGTCAGAACCCCCATTTAGCAGTTTAGTGTATGTCTTGTCTTGAATGCGCTTGGGAATTTTCTAAAAATATTGGCACTCAATTCCTTTAGATATTACTAAAAATAGTTGTTTCTATGACTATTGGTGGATTAATCCTAATAGTATATACTGTATCCTTTCTATACCATCACTTTTAAACAAAAATTACTATAAATAGTGTGAGATTTTATCAAAAAATAAATATTTTTTCTAGATCAACGATCCCTTTTGTCATTTTTTTAGCTTGCCACTATTATTATAGCAAAGAACAGGGATACACTACTAGGGGTGGAAGGCAAGTCAGTAGGGCATACAGATGCCAACCTGAAGATTGCAGGTTTGATTCCCACCCTTTTCACATCAATTGGAGTGCCAGCTGAATGAAGCAATTGGCGGTTAGTAGGTCTAATAACACAAAAACCTTACCCATGAAGTAACCAGAAAAATCTGAGTCCCAATCTGGATGTGGAAAACTTTATTTGATGGAGATGACCCTGCTCAGGTTTCATGTTGATGATTTCTTTCTTTCTCTCTTTCAGTAATGTCTGTCCCCTGATCAGCTTGCCTTGAATAAATAAACAGGGATACACTACTAAAGGAGTTTTATCCCCTTGAGTGAGGACTTTTATTAAAATAGCCCTAAGTATCCATCACCTGGTGCTTAAGTTCTCATAAAATTATAGAGTAATTAGTTTATATCCCCCACATAATGGCAAAACTGTTGCTCCTTGCCAGGTCAATCTTAGCCCCCAGAAATCATTAACAACAGTGGTAGTTAATGCCAAATAGATCAACTTTACAAAGTGTCTTCTGCCAATATAGAAGCAATTTAAATTCTCTTTAAAACAAAAAAACCTTTTAGGATGCTGTTATCATAATTATATAACTATTTAAAGGGTTCCTTGATAATCTGAGTAATTCAATATTTTCAGAAACCTGAGAATTTGAATCGGCCCATCAATACTTCTTTTTTGACAAGCAGCTTATTCTAGTCAGGGACTATGCTGAGCATGCTGCTTGGAAGCTCAGCCTAATTGAAGGCAAGAGTTCTGGAGATATTTACTTGGCTAATAACCTTCTTTAAAAGACTTGAGCAGTTATTGAAGCTGTTGAAGAGGACTATAACCAAGCTTATTGAAGCTCCAGAATAAGCCTGTAAGTATTATTTTATAACAGAAGCAACTGGGATTAGGTTAATTAACCGGCTTGGTTAGGCAAGTGAATTGGATGTTACTGCCTAAGCCCACACAACACCACTGCATCTGATGCGCCTTTCTTTACCAAAATCCCAGAAAATTAACATTATTTGCTTAACCCAGCTGAGGTAAAGTTTGTTGCAACCAATAGGAAATAACCACACAACAATAGGCTGGATAACAGTGACCTAAAATGCCAATCCACCTCAATCCCAAGATTAGGAAATTCAACCAATGCTATCAACTACCCTATTGATTTTAAAGATAAACCAACTAATCAAGCCAAAGGAAGCATTAGATGAATTCCCACTCTGCTCAAACAAGATACTTTGATGTTACAGGGCTTTTAGGCAATCCACATTCTTTGCAGGCATTTCACAAAATTCATTGTTTTTTCATCCATTACAGGCCAATTTGTATTTTAAATTTTTTGCATCCATTAAGAACTAAGTCTGTAATGGATGAGTTTTTCTCGTTCATTACATTCTGAATCAGATTCAGATTTACTGAATCTGAGTTGGATCTCTGTAAAAACCATTTTTGGTTCAGTCATTTTAGACACTAGGTTGTGCCCCACCCAAGCTGTAGATTATGCTTGTGTGAGCCTAATCAATAGCTCAGGTGAGGTTCCCAAAGTACTGCCTTTATAAAGCATACCAGCACCTTCTGAAGTTCACTTCAGAATTCTATGAGACCCTAGCATTTCCCTTCCTGAGGGAGCATTGTCAGTTGCTCCTCAGACAAGCTCTGGTCAGCGGGCACCTTTGGTTTTTATGTTCCTTAATAAAAATAAAGGATGCTTTGGGGTTTTTATACCTTGCAAACCTGTGGTTTTTTTGGGTGTTGCATTTCAAGGAAGCTTTCATGTGGTTGGGTCAGACCAACCTTGAGGATGGGTGCAACCAATATTTGGTGAAATGTTTGGCACTGTAAGTTCCCCAAACCTCTTTCCTACTTGGTTAGGCCGCATTGGTTGCTTGTTGGTGCACCAAAGAAACTTTAAATAACAGCAGTTGGAACTGGGGGTTTTCCAGTCTGTGACAAAGTCCAAGTTTTCCCATGGATGCAAAAATCAATAATATATATATATTAGATTGAAATGAATATGAAAATTAAATAAAGTATATGTTTTGACTTTTAATAGATGCAAAAATCAATAAAAAATGACCTTAGATTTTAACTTACGGCAAAAAGCTTGTGTGCATGATATATGCCTTATGACTGAAGGTTGTTAGTCACTTTCATAACATTAATTTATTTATTGTTATGATATGAAACTATCATTTTGTTTTGTCATTTAACTTCCAAAAGAATAACATTTGAGATGGTTAGATTACTTATTTAATGGTTGGATTAGCCTAACTAAAACTGTTTATGACAGCAGGCAAGAGGCTGGTAAATAGATTAAAATCTATTTGGTTTAGATTTAAATTATGTATCATTTAATTGTAGTGGTTTATGAATTCATCTTGTATTTACAATCATTAAAAAAGCCTGCTTATTGCAACCTCTATTTATAAACTACTTACCACTCAAACGTAAACTTGACACCAGTACTATGAAATATACACAATTATTCAGTTGCTTTGATTGGTACAATGTTTCAGGTAAAAGGTTAGCAGTTTATAATTTATTTAGTTTTTAATATTTTGTTGATTTTATTGGGCAATTATATAATAAACTTTCTGATATCTATCTATATACCTGATTCTATTTATTTGTCAATTTTTTGGTCAATATATGTTAATTTACTAATCAAAATCTATAATAAATATTTCACTAAATATGATTGATTTTATTTTTAATCTATGCTAAATTTAATGATTGCCATCTACAATAAATCACTTTATTAGATCTAGTTGATTTTATTGGTCATTTATGGTAAATTTAATGATAACCATCTAAAATAAATCATCTATTAATCAAGTTGAGATTTTTGGTCAGCTATGTTAACTTTACTGCTTGCCATCTACAGTAATTATTTTTTACTCTGGTTGACTATTGGTCATATTATGCAAAAATTAGTTATGTTAGTAACACAGCGTGCTATGGAAAGATCTGGCTTTTGATGTGGGTACGCCAAAACCTGCAGCAGCAGTTAAGGTCCACAAGGCACTGCTGGTTTCAATGAGCTCTGGGTAGGCACGTTGGAAGTGGTTTTGGACAAGCTCCAACCTAGTGCATTGGTACCCATGTTTCACATTTGCTTACTAAAATAACTACTTAAAAAGTCACATAAATAATGTTTTTAATAAAACCAAAATAGGAAATTATAAGAGAATAACCCAACATCATATTATTAGCAGGGTGCTGGGTTATATGGTGGAAAGGGGGAAAATAGCTGGTGAGCTAAATCATGATTAGGGGATCAGTTCCATTTTCATTTTTCATTAATTGATAGATTCAATATTCAATTTTGCATTAATAGTGCCAAATGAGATTTCCAAGCTATTCTCAGGGCGATTCCTGACTTCTAAATGTCCAAGTTTTCATTTTTGATTTTGGAATAGGGTGTTGGGTTTAAACCCATCTTGACCCTTTCTTTTAGGCTTTTTTCTCGAATTTCACTTTCTAGGTTTGTTTTACCCTATCAGCATAACTTCAGGTTGAACTACCAGTTGGGAGAAGATGATGGGGACTGTGGTGGGGGGCTTCTGGATTCTCCTAAAGTCTTCACAATGTTGCTTATTTTTTCAAAAATAAACTTTGCAGAGCTTGGCGCTAGTATTAGTTTGGGTTGGGGTAAGGGTGGGGGGCATGTGGCAAACAGGGAGGGGCAGCAGCCACCCATCTCTCATCTAGGGTATGTCATAGGTTAGAAATCTGGGTGAGATGAAGGGCCTTAGGATTTGAACTTTTTGACTTTAAAAGGTTATACACCCCTGTCCAGCTTGATGACCGGCCCCTGAGGCCTTACATTACCGTTTCCTTGACAGGTAGGGCTAACACCCCTTCCGTTGCTTTTGCCAGGGCATAACTTTTTGAGGGGTGGGATTTTTAATGGCAGCTAGGATGGCGGATTTGGGTGGGTCAGGTTCAGGATTATTTGGATTTTCCTTGTGAAATAACTCCAGTAACTCCTGACAGTTGGTACAGTCCTTAGATGGGACAAAACTGTTCTCAGATGCTGGATATCCTTCCATGACACTATATAGTGCACTTTTCATTTAACCCTCCTGGAATCCAATCTCTTTTCTACCTCAAATTCAGGGGCTCCCTCCATCATGATGGGCTTAACATCCAAAGGTTTCTATCCTTTAAAGGGAAAGAGTGAGGAAACATGAAATGAGTAATGAATTATTAAATGAGGAGGTATTTTCAATTGGAAAGAGCCAATGTCCAGGACCTTGGCAATAGGAAAGGGTCCTGCCCTTTTACAAGATAATTTCTGATGTGGTAACTTGAGGTGCAGATTATTAGTGTCCATCATCACCAAATACCCTTCCTGATAGTTGGATGCCTCACATTGCTTCTAATCTGTAAATCGCTTGGCATCATTGGTTAATTTAGTTAATTAATTCTGAATTTGCTGGTGAACCTTCTTGATGTGTGTGATGAAGGTACCTGCTGCTGGGATATTACTGCGTTTCTGAGGTCCAGTTGTGAAAGCAGGGTTGTACCACAAATTAGCATAAATATGGGCCACTCCTGGTGACGAATGGAGGGAGTTGTTATAGGAAAATTGGGCCATAGGAAGGTCCACTGCCATGTGTCTTGTGAGGTAGTTGCATAGCATCAGAGATATTTCTCTAAGGACTGATTAATACGCTCCGTTTGGCCATCAGATTGGGGGTGATATACTGAGGATATTCAAGGCTTAATTTTTAGCATGTTTCACAAAGCCTCCCAAAACCGTGACGTAAATTGAGGTCCCCTGTCATTTATTATTTCCTGTGGAACCCCAAACAAGACAAAGATATGAGCTATAAACAACTGTGCCATGCCCTCAACAATAAAGGTTGCCAAACAAGGGACAAAGAAAGAATACTTTGTAAAGTGATCTACTGACACTATGATTGCATCATACCCATGAGATATGACTAAACTTATAATTGTAATCCACTGACAATGATGCCCATGGCCCTGCTGCCTGCTGGAGAGTGTGGAGAAGGCCTTTAAGTCCTGTTCTATTTGGCTTGGACATGGCACAGACTAAGCATTTCTCAATCCAAGTGAGAACCTCCTTTTTCAACCCATTCCAATCAAACCCATGATTGATTAATTGATAAATTTTTCGCGCCAGGATGCCCCATGGTTGGTGATCATGATGTTCCCTTACGACGTGAGAACGCATCTCTGAAGGAGCCATACTTTTCATGAGAAAATATTACCCTATCCCTTTGGGAATACCATCTATAAGGGGCTGTATCTGCTTCAAACTTCCCTAGGAGTTCCTGCCCTTCAGGATCTGTGGAATGGGATGCCAAACAGCATCCAGGACAAAACCATCACTGGTAGGGAACACCAGAGCGGGATCATATGGGGTAAATTAAGATACTGGCCGGACTGACTTTGATGGAGTAACTTCACTTATTAGCTCAACAGGATTATCAGAAGTATTGAGTGATGTGGAACCGCAGGATTTGGATTTGCACTTAATCCTAGATTTGGATTTTGGGTTATGACTTGGGTGTGGGTTCTGGATTGGAGGGCGCAACCGCGAAAATGGCTGGAATTGGGGAGTTATGCCCTGCTCATGGGGAATTAATATTAATAAATTAGGGCCTGTCTCCACAGTGGGACCCCTTCAGGGATTTCAGCTCAAGAGATCAGGTAAAAGATATGGGTGGACCCTTGACAAACTCATACTTAAAGTGAAATTGAGAAGTTAACACTGGGTCCTAGTCTTTTTGTAAACCAACATATGAGTTTGAAATAATAAGTAAGTGACTGGCGGTCTGTGCGCCACTCACTATATGCTTTGCACCCTGTAATAGGTATTTCCAGTACATTAAAGATTATGACGCCGCTGCCAACTCTTTATCATAGATGATTCAAGCGCGCTCCATGACACTAAACTTCTTTGAGAAGTACGCCACAGGGTGTTCAAAGCCCTCATGTTCTTGCAGGAGGAAGCACCAAAAGCAGTACCATAGGCGTCGCATGCCAAATTAAAGGCTTTTTCTCATCAGCATGACGCAAAATGGTAGCAGAAGTGAAGACATCTTTTATTGCTTCAAGAAACCTTTTGGCACTTTGGTGTCCAAAAAATGGGAATTCTTACCATTGAGGGGGTGAAGGGTGAGGCCAGCTCCAAAATAGCTGAAAGAACTTTTTAAGAAAAGTAACTTGACCTAAGAAGCTCCGCAGTTGTTTCTGTGTTACTAGAGTGGTCCAGAAGCATATAGCTTCCAATTTGAAAGGTGCGATGGCATACCCATCCTTTATGATCAAATTACCTAGAAACTGAACATCATCCTTATAGAATTTACGTTTGGTTGGTTTGGCAACCAGTCCAGATTTTTGGAGTGCAGCTGCTACAGCCACCAAATCCTTAGCGTGCTGCGCTTCATAGTGAGAGAGGATTAATATGTCATCCACATAGGCAATCATGCAGGAAAATCCAAGATCCCCAAGGGCGTCATCAATTCGGCGCTGGAACAAATCTGGTGCAGTTTATCAATCCAAAGGGCATAACTTTATTTCTAAAAAAATCATATTGGATACAAATTGCAGTCAGACACACCTGGACAGCCTTGACCTGCACCTGATGGAAAGTGTTCACCAGCTCAAGTTTGGAGAACACCTTTGGTTTAGAAATTTCTTGAGAAACTGCTGCCTCCAAGGGCAGAGGGTAGGGATCAGGAACCATTAATTATTCAAGTGTCTGTAATTACTCTGAGTCTTAAAGTACCATCTGGCTTCTGGGCGAAGACTACAGGATGGGACACAGATGAAGATTTCTTGACCATCCACCCCTTCTTCACCATGTCATCAATCCATGTCTTCAAAGCCTGGTTTTTTGCAGCCGTGTAGGGATATAGGAGACAGTTGATTTTGATCAGATCCAATGCTAACTGGAAACTCAGATAAAATTCTGAGTGATTGGGCAGCTACTTGGCCCCTTCCACGTCAAAAACTGACTTTAATGGAATGAGGCTAAGCGGCAAAGTAAGAAGCTCAGGAACAATATATGTGGAGGAGTATTCTATGGTAGCCACTAATGCTCTGCTTGTTGCCAGGGTGGGGAGAAGGAGGATTTTTCCTGAGTGAGCAGTGGAGGAGAAAATTAGCTTATTTACTCTAAATCAATACACACTGACTGGCGGCGCCACCATCCTATCTCTAAAATTCCTGCGCAAAGCAAGTCTGGGATTACCACAAAATGTGCCATAAATCATATTTATGGGCCACAAAGCGCAAGAGTTTACATAGAGGGATTGTAACTATAGGGTCCCGTGATAACCCATGACAAGTGAATATGAAGTGACTGCAAGATCCAAAGCTTGCACTACCTTAGGGTCAATGTAATTCCCTGAGGCACCAGTATCCACTAAGACAGTTACCGTTACCACTTGGTGCCCTAAATGAATCTAATGGGGAACATGAAGTAAGCCCAAACAACGTTATTATATTCAGCAAGGTATCAAAGATATATTTCAGACTGGGTAACCCTGGTTGGGTGGCGCACCTTGTCACCCCCATTGGTGAATTGAGTGGGCATAGCAGCAACTCAGATATAAGACAGAGGTACATACGTAGGTTCTTTGGGGACAGATATTAGACTTACTTTTAATTGATAATAATAAACAGATTTGCATGACGCTTCACCTTCACCTTCTTGACAGCTGCATTGTAGTTGGTAGTGAGCGCTGGGGCTGTTGGGTCTATTCTGATTGCCACCTCCATCAACTGGTCATTTGAAATATCCTAGAGTGGAGAAGATACTTTATTGTAGGACTGGTCCTAATGAACCAATATAGACCCTTCAGACAACTTTGAGGGGATAGCGCCAGTCTTGGTGTGATAACTTAGGCTCATGTTGTGAGGGGTTAACTGAATATTAGTGTACTCTAGCACTTTGTGCTTTTGCAGGGGCAATTGGTAGAATAGTCAAGAGAGTGGGGTTCATCCCCTTCAGAACCATCCACCATACTATCACTTGCTTCTCATCTGTTGTCAAGTTCCAACACCTGGTTAGGCCTAATGTGAGCATACTAAAGGGGTCACAAACTCTTGCTGTTTACAGTGAGGTGAGGGTGATGAAGGGATTGTGGATTGTTCCACCAAGCTTCTAGGACCTGCTGCAGGCTTGTAACACTAGTATATCGCGAACAACCAATAAGGAGCACTTTTAAGAGAGAAAGTAAACTTTGGGTCGTGGCAGAGTTATTCAAACTCAAAAGGTTGTGAACTAACCAATGAACCGTTATTTTATGTGGGTGGGTTACCAAGCTAGGAACACAGCGTGCTATTGAAAGACCTGGTTTTGACTTGGGTACACCAAAACCCACAGAGGCATCCAAGGTCCATAAGGCACCGTTGGTTTCAATGAGCACTGGGTGGGCGCGTTGGACGGGGTTTTAGACAAGCTCCAACCCAGTGCATTGGTACCCATGATTTGCATTTGCTTAGTAAAATAACTACTTAGAAAGTCTTCCAAATAACAATTTTTTAATATTACGAAAATGGGAAATAATAATAAGAGACTAACCCAACACATACTATTAGCAGGGTGCTTGGTTATATAATGGAAAGTGGGAATGAGATAATAAGCTGCTAAGCTGAATTTCAATAAAAGATCAGTTCCATTTTCAAATCTATTAAGTAATGGATTTGATACCTATTTTTCCTGGATAGTGCTAACTGAGATTTACAAGCTATTCTTGGGATGATATCCTGACTTCTAATGTCCAAAGTGATATTTTTGATTTTGGAATGGGTGTTGGGTTTGTCCCCATTTTCAACCCTTTCTTTTTGGCTTTTTTGCTCAAATTTCTTTTTCTAGATAATTTTTCCCTTTCAGAGTAACTTCAGGTTGTGCTACCAGTTGGGGGCAGGGAATGGAGACTGTGACAGGTGGCTTCTGAATTCTATTGAAGTCTTCACAAAGTGCCTATTTTTCAAATTTACTTTAAAGAGCTCGGCACAAGGATTGGTTTTAGTTGGAGGGTAAGGGTGGAAAGGGCATGTGGAAAACAGGGAGGGGAAGCAGCTACACGTCTCTCAACAAGGATATGCTAAGGTCAGAGATCTGGGTGAGATATGTGCCTTAGGATTTGAACCTTTTTTGTCTAACGGGGAGTACACCCTGTCCATCTTGATGGCTGATCTGAGGCTTACAAGTTATTTTAATTATTTAAACTCACCATGCTATGATCTCATACTTGCCTGGATTTTGAACATACCCCCAGCCATAGGTCATATCATAGCAAAATAAAAATTGTCCTGAAAAACCCTGTTATTCCCAAAACCAGGCTGAAATTGTTGTGCCCCTCAAAACCTAACGTAGGAAGATACCCCATTTTAAAATCCTGGGCTATTCCTCAACCGTTAAGAACTGACCTGACTGATAGTTCCCAGAGATTAACTGCACAGGTTAGGTATGTGCATGATTTGTATTGCTTTATAGTAATTTAATGTGATTGGTAATAGTATAATGACTATTATCCGTAGTTGAATAAATAAGCCTGATATGGTCTAAAGATAGACCTGTACTAATCCATGAAAAACTGATTATTTCGACTATAGGGACGTCTTCTCTGTTCTGGATGAACTTAATCCACTCTTAGAATTAGAGGTTCCTGGCCTTTCTTCTCATCACGCTGAATATGCGGAGATTTACATCTAAGGTCTGTTTCTATTCTAAAGATCCTCAATCCTTGCTCTTTATGCACAAACATGACCACAATTATTGTATACCACAACAATAATTAAATGAAGATGAATAGAGCTTATATCCCCAAAAGAAGAATCTTTTTTTAATAATATAAATTGTTAGGAAAAATTCTCACTTTCCGCTCCACATAACTTTATGAGCAAATCTTATAGAAAAAGAAGAAACAAATTTCGATTACCCACCATAGTTTTGCTCCAATGCCCTATGATTCCCTGCTGGATGCTCCAGTGTGGGGCAGTGGCGAAACTCCCCCCACCATTTTCCATCCACTGGGAAAATGCTCTTGGACTGAATCGCCCAGTTGTACCAAACCCCTGGGACAATTCTTTCCACCCAAGGATCTTGACGCCCACCTCACTCATACCCAAGTGGTTCCTCATTGCCCCTTGCTGCTCCCACAGAGCAACATGCGTTTTAACCTTGGGGTCGATTAAGGTAAACTTTTCCCCTACCACAACCAGGCCATTATCAAAATGGCTCAGGAAGTGATGACTACCACCGGTTTTACAATTTCTGCCCCTATAAGGGGTATTTTGATCTCAGCCTCACATGTGAAGCTGACGCTGCCACTGCAGCAACTGTGCCCCTGGTTTTCCAGGGTACCCCTCTCCCAACAACTTGGACCCAGTTCCCAGTGGACATCACTTTGGTGGTTCAGTTCACTGGTTTTCCCACCCACCTCCCCCCTACGGTGCTCCACCAGGAGCTGATGGACAGTTTGGCAGCCTATGGCTCCAACCTCATCTTACAATTTGTGGTCCCAAATGGGGCCACACGCCTCACTGGGCCTCAGGCATATGCCACGATCAGCCCTGAATTTAGTAAAATTGCCTTGTCAATTCCCCTCGCACCATCATTCCCTCTGCCCCTGACCATCCATTCTGGGCCCATGTTGAGGGCGGGCGGATGATCTGTCCATCCTGTTTCGAGTTGGACCACTTAAAATGCAAGTGCCCATCCTTAGCTGCTCCTGACGACTCTGATTTTTCATCCACTGGCTTTCAATCCGCCGCCCACCCCACACTAGTTTTGGTGTGAGGTATGATCCTACCTTCCCCTCCCCAAAGCCTGTTGCTGCAGCCACTCCCACAGCTACCAATCAGTCTCCTCCTCACCACAGTGCCATAAACGCTCCCTCCAATCAAACACCAGATTGGACCCCCAGTTCACTCCCATATCTCCTATAACAAATGAAGCAAACCTCAGGCATATGCCAATTACCCAAATTAACTCAACCAGAATTCTTGGGATATATTGGTTTAAATTGATGAGTCTGGTAATATTATGAAGAAGCCACTATCCAACTCAAGCGGTTTATATATGCTGACCATGATGCTAAGCTACCCCATCATTTATTCACTCCCCAGAAAAACGCTGAAATGTTCCACGGTGACCACCATCTGGCTGTTAAAGCAACGGCTAAGCCAGATTGTTTTCCTCTCTGCAAAGCTGTTGCCAAATCAGTGGCGATGCTCGCAGGAGGAATCCCTCCTCCCATTATCCCCTCCACCGCCAATAATCTCCAAAAAATATGTTAATTGAATCTCACAAAGCCACTAATGATGCTATCCAGCGCGTGGCAGTGGTAGAGCAGAATCCCAAAGCAAAGATTACCCACACCAATATCACTATGTTTGTAAAGCTCCACAACACACGCATGGAATCTGAAACAGCTTTGAATAATTATAGTCTTTCTTATAGTCAACCGCTGTCTTCCTGCCAACCTGATCATTGTAAATTTCTCTCCGCATCCCACTAATGCCCTGACGCCCCTGCTTTCCACCATAGCCCATGCCCTGCTTTGGAGTGAAGACGATGCTGAGGATGAGCCTCCTTGATCCCCCCTCCCCCTCTGCCATGATGGGATAAGCAGTTCCCGCTGTCCCACCTGGTTGGTTGTGTTTTCATTTTGTGTGTCATCCGCTAGTTTTGAAAGTTCATTTGTTTTGTTTGGTAAGGGGATTACTTTTTGATCTCCAAGTTTCAGTACTGTCCATCCCATGGTCAGCTTACCTCAGTTAACTAAAATTGTTAGGGAAACTTATATAGGGAATTTGGCGCCCAACTCCTCATTTGGCGCCTCATCATGAAATGGCAGCCATTGCCATTAAATTCCATAAGATGTCTCTACCAGTGATGGTCTTCTCCACTTGGTTAAGATTCCTCCATAGGGAATCCTCAATAACTGAAATGGAAAGATCCAGAAAACGTGTCAATTCCATTTTCCGCTCAAACACAGCAAACCAACCATATCTGGATAGCGATCTTCTTAGGTAATGGGACTCTTTATTCATTATGGCAGTTCATGAATTAACTGATTAATTTGTTTGTTGCAGGTGGCATCAATCGCCTCACAACTGCTAATTAAATTCCTAATTAGTCAGTGATGAAACCTGGCTGATCCCAATTGGTACACCTGATAGTTAATCAACAATCAACTATCAGATGCCCACATTTATTCAGCAACTCTGCCTGATGAGATCTTAAGTCTTCATCCAGATCAATCCCTGACAGATATGACCAGGCAAATATCCCAAAATCCCCCAAACATAGTTCCTCCGAAACTTGGGCCAACTGATATCTAATTTATTTTCCAGCGTGGCTTATCCCCGCATGATCCAACAGGCAACCTAGGAAGCTGGAAAGGTGGACAAAAATCCCGACACATCCCCCCTCTTGCCTAGATTTCCAGCGAAAATAGGATCAGGACATGAGAATGCCACAACAGACCAGGTCAGATGTTTTTTAATTCCAGTGGGCACATCTGATCTGCACTAAATGCTGCTCAGGACAGCCTTTGGCATGTTGTTATATTCTTTTTCTTCCTTGCTACTGCCTCCTCAGAGCGAGGTCCTCATGACTTACTATACCATTTTAATTTATTTACTCATGACAATACTAGTCCCAGAAAGCCAGTCTCCCCAATCAGGGCATATGACCCTTCGTCATTTTCAGGATCTTGGTTCAGCATCCTTGATTCCTTTATCTCCCTCTTCATCTTTAGCAGGAGATAACTACCTTCAATGTCTTTTTTAAGGCAAAATTAAAAATAATAATTATATTTGCTCTTGTTATTTTCTATTAATAACTTTTTTCTCATATCATTCTTACTTTTTTCTAAAGAGTTTATCTCATTAATTTTGAGATTATTTTTTCAAAATTAGAGCTTAATTAATACCAAAGTAAATAACGTTGACCATTATAAAAAGTTTGACATCCCCCTCTCATCCAGCTCATATGTCAAATTCAAGTTCTTGGTACCAGAAATATCTCGACAATCTTTCTGATGATGTTGCCTGGCTCTTCTAATTGATGAGTCATTCTGTACAAAGAAAGCTCTTCTATGATCCCCAGGACCCATACTCTAAGTCATGCCTACATAGGTAGTCCTTCCGCTGAACTATTGGAAATGGTATCCAACCCATTGTGTGTGTGTGTGTGTGTGTGTCTCTCTCTCTCTCTCTCTCTCTCTCTCAATGAAACCAGAGTAGTGACTGCTTGAATGGCTTGCGTCCAATTCTCTCTCTTCCATTAATTCCCAAATTGGACTTGGATACTCTCCTAGATTTGTCTTCATTTGCGGATACTCCTACTATTAATATTGAGCCTCCTGAAGCAATGCTATCTGTTATTAGTAAATCATTTCATGCTGGATCCAACTTGCTTCCTGAGTTCCTTTTTTGACTCAAACATATTATAAACCAAGTGTTCTTTCAACTGAACTGGCTATCAAAAATTGTGAACATTTTTACCTCCCCTTACGCAGAATTAAGGAATTAAGTAATTAATGCTCTATTCATAGCTCTGAACCTCTCTAATCTCTCAAGCATCTTAGATTGAGATGTTGCAACCTATGTTCTTCATTTTGTGGACCAAGTTCTTTGAAGTTGGATCACAAAGCTTCCAGCCTCCACCAAATTTATCCTTTAATCTTTTTTCAAATTCAAGAAGCTCAAAGTTGTCATCTTCAGAATGCCATCAACTCCTTGCATGACAACCTCATCTCTGAAACTTCACATCAATAAATCCCTCTCATGGCTTTGATTGTGGCATGATTTGACAACCTCCATCTAGTATCCCTTGATCTATGCCATCCCATATGTCCAACGTTCTTGATTAAGCCCATTGACAAGCGCTCAAGACCAATCTTCTGGCTTCAGTGCCATATTGGGATTACTCAGGGTTATTTGCTGACTGCCTCTTCTTGTTTTGTTGCTTCCCTCCCCAATTTGGGTTATTGCAATTAGCAAGTACTGACATCTCAATTTTTCTCTCCCTCATTACATTCACTCAGAATTCAGCCTTTGCTCAAAAATTTGGCTTTGCATAGGTATGTCCTTTTCTAGCGTTCAATCTCAGATAGATTTCAACATTTTATTTACACATGATGTTATACATACTCCCTCCCCAAAAGGTGACAGGCAGAATTATCCCCAAGTCAAGAATAACCAGAAAAATATAAAATAAGTAATTTTTTGTGCGTTTTATTATATTTTTTAATTTTATTTGAGGTATGCCGACCAGGGGATGGAAATTATTGAAACACAAAATCCCAATGAAACAAACCAAAAAAATGAATCAACCTCCCAAAACAAGCAGCGAGACACACAAAAAAATGAAAAATAACCTACCAGGTGGCACAGTAGTGAGCCGCTCATACCACCATGGCGGAGGGGGAGGGAGATCAGGCGGAATATTGCTTTCAGTTCTGATTTCAGCTTCAGCATTGAAGAGGAGGAACAATGCTGTTAGCAAGGGGATTGGGGCATCTGTAGGATGAGGGTCCAGGTGAAGTAGATAGGCGTTGAGATCAATAATTTGGGCCTGGATCAAAGCCTCATGAGTTTGGCATAGTGGTGTTCTGCGTAGATGCGGGCATCAGAAATCTGGGAAAATTTTGTAATGTTGGCTCTTGTGATGTGTGTGTGGGAAAAATCAGCCAATTCTACGACATGCTTGACAGTGGTGATGGAAGCTTCTCTGAGACGGGTGATTTCTTCTTCTGAAACAGCAGGGAAATTGGGAGGTAATTTAGTGGGATGCAGCCCTTCTTTAAATTCAGTGATAGAGGCTGCCACATCTTTGTGGAGATAATGACTTTTGGGTGAAGCCACCGTGGCCTCAACTAGCTGATGGTCACCCAGGAAAGGGGTAGCAGTAGTTGGGGGATATATTCTTTGGGTGGTAAAGGGGCATCAGAGTCAGAATTGAGATAAGGCTATAAATTAATTGGGGAGTCCAGTGGTGGGACAATTTCACCATATTCGTCCACTTCATCCAATAAGTCCCAAGGATTTTGGTTGAGTAGTATGGATTCAGTGATATGTGGCTTGGGTTGGGTTGAATAGGTTTTGGGGCGAGAAATTGGTTGGATTATATTTGGGTCCAATACTGCTCCCAATTGGTTGGCATGTGTGTAAATTGCCAGCTTGGGCATGGGTTGCTAATTTTTGCTTCAGATTTGAGAGCGCTCAGCCTGTGGGGTTGTGAGCAGCCGAAATCCCCACTTGAACGCTGTTGGTGTGGCCTCATGGGTGGAGTTGGCAGTATTCGTGTGGTTTGTTTGTAATGACATACTTTCTTTGTATGGGACACTTAGTGGCATAGGGGGCAAATTGTGCGGCCATTGTTGGTATGAGCTCAAAGAAATGGTCAGGCGTGTATGGGATATAAGTTCATGGTGGGTTTTTCTGGGCCATGTTTAGCTGGTGGAATGTAATGGTGGCCATTGTCCGAGGTGCTGCAAGGCGCTCAGAACCATTTGGGACAAGGAATTGGAGGATGGGGTTTGTGCCATAAGTGTACAGCCCTGACATCAACTCCTCATATAGAGTTTGAGGGGAAAGTGGGAGGGAAGTTTTGTAAAGGTCAACACAAGTGTGGTATCATCAAGGAGACAAGTTCAGCTGGTGGTAATGAGTGTGTTTTTGTAAACTAAGGGCGTTGCCTCTTCAGTGGCTGCGTCCTCTTCCGTGGGGAAGCCAATAGCAAAATATCCCTATAAGGGCAGAAGGCAATAAAAACTTCTGGAGCAAAGGTGGCCATTGCTAGCTCAATAATCACTTTGTCAGCATATGGGAAGAGAAATTCATATTTAACATAGAGGCAAAAGTGGATATTAGATTGAGGATGGGCTAGGGGGTGGGGAAAGTATGGGTGGACTTGTGCAAGATGCAGTGCTTAGTCCCTTGGGGGGACAAAGTGGCCAGTTGTATAGGCAGACTTGATGAGCCTATCTGCATGCATTTGCCTGCTGGGCAGTAAATGCTAGCAGGTGGAGCACCGCTGCCCCACACTGGGGGAGCAGGTGGTGGATCTGTGGAAATAGATAGAAGACTGTTGTGGTATAGGTGGCAGTGGAAAATTTACGGTTACTTTTTATCAAAATTAAACAAAAGTGATGTCAAGCGTAAAGAAAGAAGATTTTGAATTTTATTATAATTAATTTTTCCATATTCTTATCAATTTTTTATTGTTTTCTTCTTTTTATGGGACATGACCTTCATTTAGCTCAGAGGTCCTATTTATTATTTATTATTCTCTAAACTGATCCTAGGTATACTATGACTTACCAGTTTTCATGGTTCAGAGATCTTATTTTTAAAGGCTTAACCATTTATTTTGGTTCAGCGGTCCTTTTTTAGGACTTAACCAAAAAAATAAACCATAATTATCTCAATGGTTTAGTGGTTTTTGAGAACACTATTACTATTTTTTTCTTGGATCCACTGCTATAGATACTTAGCATGGACCAAATCAACAATCCTTCCATCTGCGAGGTTCTTAATGGAATATGCGTCCTTTGCCATCTTGGCGATTATCTTGAACAGACCTGACCATAGCGCATCTAACTTGTATCTTCTTCCAAAGCCATGCGTGCCACAATAGGCTACTTTACCTCCTACATGGAATATGGATAATGCTAGTCAGTTCTTATCATCTGTCATTTTGGCCTTGATCTTTTTCTTCAAGGTTGTATCAAATGCTTGCAACTTCATATCAATAAGGAAATTCAAAAGTCAGAGCAAGTACTTCTCAGCACTCATCCCTGAGGTTGGGTTGACCACCAAATATAGAATTGGTGGTAACGCGGCCTTTCTCTCATACAACAACTAAAACAGTGTTTTACCATTGCCTTATGGTGACTGATGTTATATGCAAATGCCACCAAACTGTTGTATGTTCCCCATGCAGAAGTTCTCCCATTGAACAGCTTCCTAAGCATCATGGTCAGCATTCCATTTACTTGTTCTACCAGTCCTTTCTTCTCCAGCTGATAAGGTACTGACATGACTCCTTGGATCACCCATTATTTTGTTCAAACTCAGGATCACATGGGATGTGAAATTTGATCCATTTTTACATTAATAAGACTTGTGGGCATCCATGGTGGTATACAACTTGATACAGGATAAACTGTGCACTACTTGTAGCGTCCACTTTTGCCAGGGCCTTCGTCTCAACACATCTAGTCAGATGGTCAATCGCTAATTTTATATATTTAACTCCCCCTGTGCTCATAGTCAGTGGTCCTATCACATCAATGGACACCGTATGACAGGCAATTACAGGGCGGACCAGTCAATATCTGGTTGTGTTCTTCTGTGGTTTGTGCAACTGGCACTCCACGCAGCAATCCAGATGATTGACCATGTCATAGTAGATAGAGTCCCAGTAATAGTACTGGCAAATGTGGTTGGTCATCTTCCTCAGGCCTCCATGAACAACAACCTTATGCGCAGCCTAAACAATTGCCACTTGTTTTGACAGTCTTGAGAATAATAGCCATTTTTCATTGATCATCTTAAAAACTTGTCCATCCTTAGTCTTGGTGTTACTATTGCTTTCTGAAGTGCACCTTAGATCTCTTGGGGCTTGTGCCTGATTTCTCCATCAACCATTTTCCAAAACAGCTCATCAGCCTGTTGGTATACCACTTGGACCATTTTTTCTCTTGATAAGCTGTCAACATTTTGATGAGAATATTGCACTCGGTGAACTATCTCAAAGTCATAATCTTGAAGCTTCAATGCCAAAGACCAGACATCATTCCAGTTCTCTTAAGTTAAACAGCCAATACAGCGAGGAGTGATCTGTCAACACTTTAAAGTGTGTACCATAATTATACACCTGAAATTGCTTAAAAGCGTAAATCACCACAAGGTATTCACACTCAGTAACAGCTAATTCCGTTCTGTTGATAAATTCTGGCTCACATAAGCTACTGGATGCTTGTCTCTGAGCTCATCTGCTTGACCCAATATGGCGCAGATCACAGTTAACAACACATCAGTTTGCACTATATAATCCCAATTAAAATTCAGATATTTCAAATTCAGAAAATTATCAGATACTGATGTAACTCATAAAAAGAACGCTGGGCCTCTTAATTCCAAAAAATCCTTTTTCATATCCTTCAGCAAATGAAAAAGGGGCTTACTGATTCTCGCAAAATCCCATATAAGTTTTTGGTAATATCCAAACATTCTGAGGAATACTTGAATATCTTTGGCACTTCTCAAAATGGCCATCCGCTCTATGGCCTCAATCTTCTGGGTTTGCAGCTGCAGTCCACTGAAATTGATGACAAACCCCAGATATTCCAACTTTTGCTGAAGAAGTGGCACTTCCTTGGCTTAATATACAGGCTAGCCGCAGATAGTCTCTTGAAGACTTCTTCCAAGTAGTGCAAATGGTCAGTAAAGGTCCTACTGAACGTGATTATCTTGTCTAAGTACACCAGGACGCATGACAACTTCAAGTCACCCAATATATCGTCCATACCCCTAGAAAGTCACAGGCGCATTGGAAAAACCTTGGAGCATCCAAGTTGTTTGGTATAGCCCCTGTGCGGTGATGATAATACAGTTCTTCTGGTCTTCTCTTGAAAAATCAATTTACCAATA
Source organism: Massospora cicadina (assembly GCA_022478985.1). Taxonomy (NCBI): domain Eukaryota; kingdom Fungi; phylum Entomophthoromycota; class Entomophthoromycetes; order Entomophthorales; family Entomophthoraceae; genus Massospora; species Massospora cicadina. The sequence goes on from JAKSZP010009688.1 coordinate 41,633, forward strand.
TCCCAAATATTAGATCCATTGTGGAGAAATACTTTGTTTTGTTAATTTATCTAATACATTGTCAATTTGTGATAGTGGATACAAATCCTTCTCTGTTATTTTGTTTATCTTCTGATGGTCAATCAAAACCTGGTTAGATCCATCCTTTTTATCACAATCAGGATAGGGCTCATACAGGGACTCAACAATAAAACTAGGATCCCGTGCTTCATTAGTTTTCTGATTTTTCTTTTCCACTACCGTTTCAGAGGCCTTTGACCATCAAATTGGTCACATTATTATTGGTAAATTCTCCCCAATGTTAATTTAATGGATGACATTCTTTGCACTTACCAAATCATGATTGTCCTGGGAAAAGAATTTTTAATACTTTTTGAACATTTAAGCACCTCATCTTGCTGTTTTTCTATAAGATAAGCGAGTTGCTATTGGTTGACCAATAGATTGATACTCTCAACCACCCCTGCCATCAATCCCATCTTGGCAAAGGTCCAAAAATTATGGTTCAAAGATTGATATTTAATATAGTTTTTTATCTATTTTTTTCTTTTGCAATGGGACTTAACCTTGTTGAGAAAATGATATGACTGGACAATAAGTCATTTATCCAATAGATCATATTTATGAGTTGAGGCGAGCCTCAAGATTGCGAAATAGATTATGTTAATGCAAAGTGAATTAACTGAAGTATTTATGGTTCAGCAAATTAAAGGAATTCCTCTGAAGCCTTGATACTATAATGAATTTCTAAATTGGTAACGAATAGTGAATTACTAAGAGGAAGGAGTGAAACTGACTATGAATGCCACAGAATAAGAGTTGAGCGTGGGAATAAGAAGGGGAGGTCTTTTTTCAAAGAAATGGAGTAGTAGGGAAGAGTAACGGAAGTAGACGTTAAGTTTAAGTATTATTAAATTAGTATCATTGGGGCAATAGCTCCTTATTAAGTTCTTTATTATTAATTATCAAGGGCCAGCAATCCTCATATCGCTTAACCATTGCTTAGTGAGTTTTACCCTGTGCAACCCATTTGGCAGGATCAACTAAATCTGTCAAAAGTTAGCAAACCTATAATTTAGTTCAGAGGTTTTTATCTTTAATCCTTATCCCAAACTGAATCCTAAGTATACTTTGACCTACCAATTTTCATGGTTCAGAGATCAGATTTTTTTAAAACTTAAACATCTAATTTGGTTCAGCGGTCCTTTTTTAGGACTTAACCAAAATATCAGGATATAACCATTTTAAGGGTTCAGTGGTTTTTAGGAACATTGCAATTATTTTCTTTAGATCTAAAACTTTCAGTTTTTTAGTATTGATCTTCTTCACTATACGACCAGCAGTGCTGTTTAATGTATATGCAACACTTGCTGACTTTGGCAATACTCAAAAAAGGGTACCATCCATTGGGTCTGCAATTCCAACTTGTCATTATTCCAACAGGTTCTAAATTCATATCATATTTCAGCAACTGTACATCACAAAGTTGTGAATTCCTCATAAATTGTAAGTTCCATTCAATTGCTCTAATCGTTCTTCTCTTAAAAATGATTTTTGGCATTCATTGTCATCCAAAACGTTTGAAATAAATTCACCAGTGGATTCAGAAGTGATCCCCTAATCACGCGGATTAATATAGTAACATTAACTTCATCTATTTTTAACTTGATTTAATAATCATTGTCTTCATCATTTTCTGCCTCATTAATTGAATATTATTGGGCAAACAATTCCCTCCACTACCTTGGATCAATCTCATCCTTTTTTGACCTCGTTCTCTTCATTGTTATTGTAATTTAATACTCTGAATGGATTACTTTCCACATCAATTTCATCCAATGTCTCAGTTAGTGTCATATTTAAACACCTCACTCCTCAGGAACTATTGCAAACATACCAAATTTTCCCAAGTTGGCCATGCTGAAAATTTTCATTTTAAGTAGATGTCTAGTGGAACAAGTTCACTTGCAGTGCTAAACAGTTCAATATCTAGGCCGAAACTCCTTTTCTAGAACTTTAAGTATCTTCTTCACGGGCTTTTGCCTCCTTTGCCTGAACCACATTAATATTCTCCTTAAGCTTCTTGCTAAAGCGCTAGGCAGCGAAGTGGCCCTTCCCTACACACTGATGACAGCGTTTGTTACTCTTGTCTGTCCATTTGAACTTATTAGCTTTTTCCCAGCATTGGTTAATTGTTTGATACCCTAGCGTTTTCATTATCTTGTTAGGAAACAAATTTTAAACTGGACTCAGATTAGAGCTTTGATTAGGGGCTCAAACGTAACTCCTAATATCTTCAAATGATCCACCATTTGCGAGGTGGTTATTTCAGTTGCTAATGTGCAGGAAATCATTTGATGTAGGTTATGATAAAGCCAAAGGGCCACTTGTAACACAATCCACATGTCAAGTTTTTTTCAAATACTTTCTCTCTTATCAAAATCTTTGATTATTGCTAAAAATGGTTGGAGAAATTTTTAAGGTCTCATCATTCTCAAGTTGGATCCCCATAAATTCTTGCTTGCATTTTGACATGCACATGGAGCTTCCAAACTCCATTATTTCAGCCTTAGCCTTCAAGTAAGACCAACAGTCTCCTCTAGATGGGGTAACACCAAGTTTTGACAGTTTGTATCCAAACAGTTCATGACTGTCAAGGCTTTTTGTCTATCATCATAACCAAACATAGTCATTTTAACCAATTGGAAGATTGTAGGAGCGTTATCCCAATTAAGGGTGGTTTCTTTTGTCGTGGGTTTGAATTCCTCTGAAGTTTCTCTGAAACTCTTGGCTCAATACCCAACTGACTTGAGGAGTAATCTTGAGGATCATCTTTGAAATGGCAGCGAATGCAGTCAGTGTACTTCTATGAATTTTCAACTTCCCAACTGGAGTACTTGGGATCCTTTCATTGGCATCAGTCGCCACATATGGTTCACATTTGCATCTCTGAGTCTTCAGTTCTTTGACTTGCTTCACTAGACACTCTAAGTCTGAGCTGAGTGGACTCAGTCAAACGCAATCCGCTTCACATTCCATTTTTAAGAATAAAAACTTCTAATACTAAATCTCCTTCGTTCTTCTTTAATTATGCTACTTTCTCTAGTAACTCATTGCAGAAATTGAAAGCATCTTTTACTTTCTTTTCAATCTTAGTGACTCTCTCCTTTAAGGCAGCAAATTATTTATAATTGGCTGAATTCAAGGCATTTTTGTTAACGGTTGCCAATTCCATCAAAAGTTTTAAAATCTTCCTTGTATGACATCTTAGATTGGTGTATCTTACTCAACTACCCCCTGAAGTGAGCACCAAATGTTAAAATCCTGGGCTATATACAATTGTTAAGGAGTAACTTTACTGATAGTTCCCAAAAGTTAACTGCACAGGTTTTGTATGTGCATAATTCGCGTTGCTTGATAGTAATCTAATGTGACCAATAATAGTATAAGGACTATTATCCGTAGTTTAATAGATAAGCCTGATATGGACTAAAGATAGACCTGTACTAATCCATGAAATACTGATTATTTCGACTATAGGGACGTCTTCTCTGTTCTGGATGAACTTAATCCACTCTCAGAATCAGAGGTTCCTGGCCTTTCTTCTCATCACGCTAGATATGTGGAAATTCACGTCTAAGGTCTGCTTCTCTTTTAAGGATCCCCAATCCTTGCTCTTTATGCCACAAAAGAGTCCACAATTATTGTATACCACAAAAATAACTGTAGATGAATAGAGCTTATATTCCAAATGGAAGAATCAATTTTTATTAATATAAATTATTAGGGAATTTATAGGGGGATTTGGCACTCAAATCCTCAGTTGGTGCCTCAGCCATGAAATGACAGCCATTGCCATTGACCTTCTCTAAGATGTCTCTACCTTTGATGGTCTTCTTTAATAAGTTTGAATTCAGACATTGGACATCCTCTAGACATGAAAAGGAAAGAGCCAGAAAATGAGTCCATAACATTTCCCTCTCAATCACAGCAAACCAAGCATGTTTGGCTAGCGACCTGCTTAGGTAGTGGGACTCTTTACCAATTATGGCAGTTCATAAAATAAATGATTGATCTTCTGGTTTCAGGCGGCATCAATCGCCTCAAAACCGCTAATTAAATTCCTAATCAGTCGTGATGTAACCTGACTGATCCCTATTGGTGTCATGTTTACTTGACCTAATTGAGGGGACTAACAGAAAATACAAGGCTGGGCCTCAGGAGGCCCAAAAGGTTAAGATGCAGGACCTCTTTGACTTGAAGCGCACCTTGGACCAACGCTGGATATAGGCCAGATATGCCCAGGTTAGTCCAGGGGTAGTGCATGACGCTCAGCCACACGTTACAGATATAGCGTCAATATGGACTACTTATCTTACTAACTACAACGGTTTGGTTCAATTGATAGGAAATGGGGTTTCAAAACCTTTTCGTTTTCCAAATTTTCAACTTAAGTTGGTGTTGATATTTTTGCCCATATTCCCAACCTGCTAGATTACTTGGTATCACTAAGCGAAAATTCCCTAGGGCGAAGTGAATTGGAAATTGGTTGGCCTGAGTTTTGGAGGAACTACGTTTGGGGGATTTTGAGATATTCGCCTGGTTGTATCCATCAGGGATTGATCCAGATGAATACTTGAGATCTCATTAGGCAGAGTTGCCGTGAAATAGGGGCATCTGATAGTGATTAACTATCAGGTGTACTGATTGGTATTGTCAGGTTTCATCACTGAATGATTGGGAATGATTAAAAAGTTGCGAGGCGAGTGATGCCACCTGCAACTAGTGAAATGATCAGTTGGTGAGTGACCTGCCATAATGAGTAATAAGTCCCATTACCTAAGCAGGTCGCTAGCCAAATATAGTTGGTTTGCTTGAATCAAGAGGAAAACGTTAGGGACACATTTCCTGACTCTTTCCATTTGAAGTCTCAAGGATGTCCAATGACGGAATCCTAGCCAGGATGGGGAAGACCATTGCTGGTGAGACGAGGATGGGTGATTCAATGGCAATGACTGCCGTTTCATCAAAGAGGTGTCAACTGAGGGCTATACAGCTGAATACCCCACTATATAATTCCCTAGGATTTACTATAGTAAAAAACAGTGTTTTAAAGTAGCTTTACAGAATTTTAGTTTGCAGTTACATTATCAATTTGGTGTATAGTTAGACTATCAGCTTTTATTGTGTTGTTCTATTTCAAGGATATTTTTGCAGAAGGCAATAATTGGAAGACTCTCAGAGAGAAGAGTAAATATCCAAGCAGGGATCTAGAGACAAAGGAACCACAATCAGGGATAGCTGCCAACTGTGTGTTGGGTTGAGAGAGACTGTCACCGGGGTATCTTAATGAAGATTGGGTGGACAATAGTATAGGGAACGAATCCCTAAAAGTATGATTTCAAGAGTAGTTAATTGTTAATACTGGCCAAGCGTTGGGCTGAAAAATAGTTAAAATATTCAACTACAGATAGTAGTCTCCATACTACTATCAATTCACAATACATTCTACACAACGCGACGAAATGCACAAGGAAATTGAACCTGTGCAGTAAAAAGGTACTGGGTTGCCAGCCAATAATCAACCTAGAGTAAATTTTTACAGTTGGCCTTGATTTTAATTATTAACCTGAGCTTGGTTAATTACTAGCTATAGCACTAACCAATGGAAGCGTGTGCTTATTGGTCACCTGGGCTTAGAATCTCTCCACCAATCGATTGACTTCCCCAAATTTGTTTCATATGTTCCTTTGAAGCCAACCTTCCTTGTTGGCCATCTTCCTTTAATTAAAATACCAGTTAGTTACGTTTTTTATATATGTTAACTTGGGCGCACTTGTGCACAGACTTCTTTGGGGAGGTCTATAACAAAATATGCTATTTTCTTTACAAAATCTTAACGATTGCAGCTGGTACACCGCTGGGCCACCCTGGTCCCCTCCAGACCAAGGCATCCAAGCACTCCAGCCCTGGCCACCGCTTGGATATGGACTCCTCTTTGGGGTTCACCCAAGTATTGTTGTTGGTTTTCTTTTTATTAATATATACCATCTTGAACGCCCTTTCCCTGTGTTTCATTAGCTCTAGCACCCTCTGTGTGGCTATACTTACAATGCTACTAATGATGAGCTTCCTGGCATTATGGCTGTGCACCACGCACTACTTAGCTGGGAACTAGAGGGTTATAGACACTCACTTGACATTAGATTACCAACCACTTTATTTTAAGTGCACAAACTTTTTCTGTGTGGGACTTTCACAAAGTGCAAACTGGGTGCACCAGCTGTTGGTCATGGCCGCAGTGGAGCTCACCCTCGTTTTCTCAATTATGCCAATGGTTGGGGCATATTGGCGTTATATTTGATACCACCTACTGGAAGGTACCTACCCTTCTTGCTTGTACATGGTGGATATGGATGCTTTGCGATATGAGAGTTTGATTACCTGACTTTCCAGCGATATTAATAAAATTTTTATTTTTAAAATGGTTTTTTTGGCACCACATTTGTATGGTGCAGGCGGGATCATCAACGAAGGACCTGGTGGTAATGGCCTTGGATAACAATGTACAATCCATTGCAAAGATTGGTATGGGGTCATTCACGGCCCAAATTATTTTTATAACCATGTTTTCTTATATAAGACTGAGCCCTATATCTTCTCTTATGGCTTAGATATGAAACCCATTTCAGTATACCAAATCACCCCAGAGAACCCACGCTTGACCACTACCATGATCCGCAGAACACAGGAGGTGTATAAGGAGTTACTTCTTCAACATAAAGATGTTTATGCAGTTGCTGAAGATATGGTGGATATGTGACCTCAATAGTAAGAGTGGCCAACTATCCCTCTCTATTCTACGATGCAGAAACATACCCTGGAGGCATGCTTATGCCTGAAGAGAACTTTTGTGGTGAAGTATTGGTGTTGTCTGCTATTAATAAAGAGCAATTATGATATTTTTTGTTAACTTCTACCCTTTAATCCCCTTTAGATAAAATCAGAACAACTATTCTGGTGGATATTGGAGCCTTTGAGAATTTTTTTTACCAAGACCTAGCTGACTACCTTGAGCTGAGTTACTTGCTAAGTATTATGGATATAGTCTGGGCTTCCCAAGGTATTCCAACGCTGAAAGTTCTGGGGTTAGTGGAATATCAAGTTGGCTTTATCATTTGGCTGACTTTTTCCAAGCTACCAAAAGCCTCTTGTACCCAATCATTTTAGGCGTAGAGTGGCGGCGAAAGTTTGACGTCAGAACCAACCTGAAAGACAATAATTTGTCCTTAACTTTGAAGATTGGTCATTAATAGTTGTCTCTTTGGTTGAAGCAAACCTTCAAGGCAATCTTACCCACTGCCCCAAAATTCACACTCTCCGTCTTGCTCCGTTGCTGAAGCCCTCTTTGGACTTACCATTACTTCCTGTTTGGAAGGGTTGGAATCTTCGTTTGATGCGGCTTCAGCCAATGTACTAAAAGCTCATTCAGAGTTTGATTGTGAGTTCAAGATCACTGTTTATCTGGTGCGTATATCTTCTCCAATTTGCCCTTTGAATATATGGGGAGGAAGCAGCCTTGGATGTGTGGGTTAAGGAGCAGTTAGCTAAAGGCGTGATTTTTCAGTGAACCTCCCCCATATGTTCCCCACTTCTCTTTGTGGAAAAGGCTGATTGTACCTTACATCCATGCATAAATTATGGGAATCTTAACAATGTCACAGTACCAGACTTGCATCCCATCCCATTGAATTACCAGATTGCTCGCTATGTGGAGAAGGAGAGAGTTTTCTCCAAACTGGATTGTTTAAACGCGTTCAAACAGATAAGGTTAAAGAAGGGCCAGTAGTGGTTAACCGCATTCCATACCAGAAAAGAATTTTTTTCAATTTTGGGTTATGCCCTTGGGGTTTTAAAAAACCTTGCTATCTTTCAACGCCATATTGATGCGGCTTTAGGGGATCTACTGGCGGTATGGCGGTAACTTACATGAGTAATATTCTAGTTTTCTCCCCAGATAATGAGTCCCATGCAGTACACATTTGGAAGATAGTGGAGCGTTTGAGAGCAGCTGACCTTACGTTAAAAATAAGTAGATGTGAATTCTTCAAGTCCTAGGTCACCTTCTTGGGTAACGTCATGTTTAACCAAGGGCACATGATAACTCCAGACAAGGTCAAGATGATTCGTGAGTGGATCACCCCAACTTCACTCAAGGAATTGAGATGTTTTTTGGGGACGTATACGTTCCTTAAGAAATTCACAACAAATTTTTTGAAGTGGCAGCGCTCTTGTATAAGGCGAGTGGGGCAAAAGTACTAGAGTGGTCCTCAACTTTGCAGGATGACTTCCAGGTGGTAAAATTCTTTCTGCTGTCCACATCCATCCTTTGTCATGTTGACCCCAATTAAGCGTTTATTGTGGCTTCTGATGCCTCCAACTTCTCCATAGCGGCGGCCCTACTACAAGTAGGCAAAAATGAAAAAGAGCATCCAGTGGGATATTTTTCCAGGAAGATGGTTTTGCCTGAGTTTTACTATGCCAAAAATGATAAAGAGTTATTAGCAGTGGTTGAGGTGCTGACTTATTGGCGTCATCAATTTCATGGCTCATCCCAACCTTTCTGCGTATGTACAGACCACCATGCCTTGCTGTACTACCGCGCACCTCATGTCTTGATCCCCAGCAAACACACTGGCATGAGACCCTAACCCAATTTGTTTTTTCCTATGAGCTTACCAAGGCAAGGAGAATGGTTTGGCAGATGCTTTGTTCTGCAACTCTGCACCAGCTCCAAATCCTAAGGAGGTAGAGGTGCATAATACCCATTTGATGATTCTGCTGGTATAATTTTGTCTTAACTTTCCTCTCTCTCAGCCCACGGGCTAGCGCTTTCTCCTCGGGAAAATGCGGAGTAATGTGTTATGTTCATAAAGGTAGTACTTTCCCAGTCTTTGTCAGTCGAATATACTATGGTCCTTGCTAAGAGCGTGTTAAATCAGGAGGATTTTACCAGGGGTTATCACTTGAAGGATGAGATGGTGTGGTTTCAGGGGCGCTTATGGGTTTCCACTGGACCACTTCACCTGGAAATCATCCTGAAATCATGACGGAATCAATATTAGTCATTCTGGGAAGGCGAAGACTTAGATATAATTTGCCGCACTTACAATTGGAAGGGGTTATCTGCACAGTGGGCAGGTATTGTAAAGAGCTTTTGATCTGCAACCAAATAAAACCGAATCACCAGCCAATAGTGAGGCTGTTGATACCATTTGAAAAGGCTGAAGGGCCTTGGACTTATTTATTGGTTGATTTTATTGTGGAATTGCCTGTATCTGAAGGCTACAATGTCATCATGGTGGTGGACTATTTTACGAAGTTCGCCCACCTTATTCCCTGCAGAACCACAGTCACCGCGGCTGAGATGGCTAGGTTCTTCGTCACTCATGTTTTTGCTCTTCATTGGGTCCTATCAAGGAATAATTATCAATCGTGGACCCAAATTTACCTCAATCTTATAGGAAGAGTTATGCAAGACTCTTCAGATTCGCCCCTGCCATTCAACTACATATCACCCCTAATCATATGGGAAGACTGAACGAGTGAACCAGTGCCTCAAACAGTTTTTGCAGTGTTACACCGCCACAGATCATATGTATTAGGTTTCCCATCTCCCTATGGCCCAATTCAATTATAACAACAATCCAACATGCATCAAAAGGTTGTTCCTCCTTCTTCGCCAACTATGGCTTCAATCCAGCCTTCAACATGGAGCCCAGTTGTGGTTCAAAGTAGAAGGGGTGGTGGACTTTGACAAAATGATCAAGAAAGTACACCAGGGGTGAGCACGAATTTGGATACGGCCATGCAGACTTATAAGGAGAACGCTGATGATAAGAGGCAAGTTGGACCAGCGTACAAGGAAGGAGATCTCGTGATTCTGGATGCTAAGAACATTCCAATCAAGCAAACATGTAAAAAACTGGGACCAAAGAGGAGTGTGCCATACTGCATTGTCAGAAAGGTGGGCCACATTTCATACAAGTTGGATCTCTCCCCTCATTTTGAATCTTTTCGTTCTTTCACAAAAGCAAGCTTACATGCTTGTGGGCCCCTACCAGAGACTCCTGAGGCTTATCTCGTGGATGGGACACTGGAGTGGGAAGTGGAGGTGATTGTAGCCTCCCCTCAGGTAATAAGAAGACTTGGATATCTTGTGTCCTGGAAGGGATTTGACGCAGCGGAAAACAGTTGGGTCCCAGAGAATGACTACACCCATGTTCAATATCAAATTAAAGCATTCCAAGAGCATTTCCAAGAGGCTGCAGGATCAAAGTCCGTGAAAACCATTGTACCATGAGGTTGGCTATCCCATAATAGCTTTTCCTTGGCAAGTGCCCCTGGAGGGGGCGGAGCCCAAAAAAAGAGGAGAGGGTAATGTCATGTTTACATGACCTAATTGAGGGAACTAACAGCCAAGACAAGGCTGGGCGTCAGAAGGCTAAAAGGTCAAGTTTCAGGACCTCCATGACCTGAAGAACACCTTTGACCAACGCTGGGTACAGGCCAAATATGCCTAGGTTGTGTCAAGAGAGTGTCTATAAATCTCCAATTTCCATAGTGGTGGTGTACGGAGCACAGGACCAACGCAAAGAACTAATTGTCAGTATCAAAAGAAAGATAGCCTCGCAGAGGGTTTTTGAGCTAAAAAATAAGATGAGGGTGTTAAGTGTGGTTTAGAATAATAGGAATAGTACAAACAGCACAACTTGGGTGGACCCCAAAGTGGAGTATTTATCCAAGTGGTGTTCTGTGCAGGAGTGCAAGGTTGCTTCAGTCTGGAGAGGACCCAAGTGGACCTGCTGAGCACCAAATGAGAGGGTGAAATTCGCACAAATAAACAGCTAACGTTGCGTGGGACTTCCTCAAAGAGGTCTGCGCACAGTTTTGTAAAAATTAACAATAGACAAAAATGTAAAACAAACTAATGATTTATTTTATGGGAGGAAACCAACCAATGAGAAAACTTGGTATTGAATTATAACTAAGCCAAACTAGGGAAAACTTCTTTTGGAGAAATTGGTGCTAAGCTGAGGTGCACTAATAAGTGTACACTTCCATCCAACTGGGTACTATACTTTAGAATTGTCCAAACTCAAGTAATTGATTGAAATTAATGCTAACCCAAGCTGGAGATTTCGTAAAATGAACGGGTTCCAAACCCCCATTCACTAAGTAACCAAATTGAGCCATCATCGTTTAGGAGGTAACATGTCTTTTTTAACGCCAAAGCTGAAACAAGGGGATGGGTGTTTTTACCTCACCTGGACCAGCATGGGCATATCTGGCGTATACCCAGCGTTGGTCTAAGGTGTGTTTTAGGTCAGGAAGGTCCTGCAACTTGACCCTTTGGACATCCTGCCGCCCAGCCTTGACTTTGATGTTGGTGCCCTTGATTAGGTCATGTAAACATGACAGGTTGGTCCAGGGTAGTGCATGCGCCCAGTCCTATGTTATGGCTTTGACGTTAAAACTAACTATCTATCTTACTAATCATGATGGTTCAGTTCAATTAATAGGAAAATGGGGTTTCGAAACTCATTTAATTTTCAAAATTTTGCACTTGGGTTGGCCTTGCACTCAATAAATAACCTGAGTTTAGTTGATTACTAGCTATAGTACCCTGCCCAATGGAAGCGTGTGATTAACAGTGCACCTAGGCATGGAACCACTTCCACCAATCAATTGATTTCCCCAAACTTCTTAAATATGTTTCTTTGAGACAACCTTCCTCGTCAGTCATCTTCCTTTAATTAAAATCCCCCATTAATTGAAATTTTTAAATTTTTAACTTGGGCACACTTGTGCACAGACTTCTTTTGGGGAGGTCTCTAGAAAAATCTGCCATTTTCTTTAAACAATCTTAATGATTGCAGCTGTTACACCGATGGGCCACCCTGGTCCCCTCCAGACCAAGGCATCCAAGCACTTCAGCCCTAGTCACCACTTGGATATGGACTCCACTTTAGGTCCACCCAAGTCTTGTTGTTGGTTTGTTATTTATTAATGTATAATGTCTTGAACACCCTTACCCCTGTGTTCTGTTAGCTCTAGCACCCTCTGCGGGGCTATACTTCCAATAATAGTAACATTGAGTTTCCTGGCATTATTTCTGTGCACCATGCACTACCTCACTGGGAACTGGAGGGTTATAGACAATCTCTTGATAATTGGTACACCTGATGGTTAATCAACGATCAATTATCATATGCCCCCATTTTGTCAGCAACTCTGCCCAGTGTGATCTTAAGCATTCACCTAAATTAATCCCCAATGGATCTGAGACTGGCAAATTACACAAGAAATCCCCAAACATTATTAACCTAAAATTGAGGTCAACTGATATTCAATTCATTTTCCAGTGGGACTTATCCCCTAGCAATCCAACAGGTAACCTAGGAAGCTGGAAAGGTGGGCAAAAATCCCAATACCCCACCTGGATATAGGTTGGTTAATGAGAATCCTAACTATCTAGCCAGTTTAAATATTTAATTCAAAATTTTAACTAAAACTAAAGCAAAATCAACTGACCTAACCAAAAAGAGCTTTGAGATGAATTGCCAATTTGCCCAATCACTTTACAACGATGCTAATTCATAAAATCAAGCCAAATCAGTGGCTACACGTCAAAAACTAGACTATGAGGAACCAGCACTTGAAAATAGATTAGGGCTGGGGATTTAGACCAAAGCAAATTAAAGGCTAAAACACCCTGTCAAAAATTTAAAACAGTGGGTCCAGTCAATCATAGGGGTCAATTTGAACCAAAATTCTTGAAGTTTTAGCTTATTAAATTCATAACCATCTCGAGTTGAAAGCAAAGTCACCTGATCACAACGTTGACAGTACCATAACTAATATAAAACATGCATTAACCCAAGGAATGTGAAATTAGCTAGTAAAATTGGACAACAAACCGATTTAATTTATCCAAACAATCTAAAAAACCGAGGGTTTAACACACGAATTTTGGTACAAAATCATGATGAAAGATAACCCACTTAATTTGATACCCAAAATAATTGCTTTTTCTAAATCCCATCTTGGCCTGAAAACTCTATCCTGGGATGTTGGCTAATATCGATAAAACAAAACCACCTGATCTAACCAATTGGAATGACGAGATACTTTTTCAATATGAAAGCCGATTTTTCTACAGTATCAGTTTTCATATCTCAGCCGAATTGGTAGAAAATTACTTAAAACTTGACCTATGATGAATCGTTGCATGATATTATGGTTTGCAATGAAAATCTAAAACATACAAATGATGCAAATTTTAGTTCCAATGTCTTAAATTGTACTTATAGTGGTGAAATCAATATTAAAACTAAATCACCCGTTCCAATCCCCAAGGCTAACCAAACTGATGGTTCACACGAGTGAACAAGAAAACTGCGGTTCAAAGTTACTTTATGGTTAATAATTTAGTTTTAAAACTAAACTACCCAATTCTGACCTTGGGACTAAACGCAACTAAGAGCTAGCTCAAACCTGTCAGACCCTTAGTTATCATGGCAGACAACCAGGTTGAGGCTGTTGAATATCAAGTCAAGTCGGAGGTTGTTCATAAGTAATGTCATGAATCAAATGCATAGCTAATTACTCCAGCCTTTTACACCCCTACGCCAAAATCTAGAAGGAGGTGTTGTTGGTATTCTGAATAAAATTTTAAAACTTGAGTAAAGATGATGACAATATTCAATCTCAATCTAAAGATCTAGTCATAACTTTTGTTGGGGAAAATACCCCAATTAACTTTACCTAAGCCTCCTGATATCAGGGTCCAAAACACAATATTAAAATGTGATTGTATACTGTTTGACAGCAGTAACCAAAATGTTTCAGAACCCCTGAATAGAAAATTATGCATAGATCTTTGATTTTATACAATTTGTAATTTTCTTTAAATACTAGTACTTTTACTCTATATACTATTAGAAGATATAGTTATGTTTATGACTAACAGGGATTAATCCTGATTGCTTATACTAAATCCTTTCCCTACTCCCACTTTTAGACTAAAAGTACTATAAATAATGTTAGCTTTATCAAAACTTTTCTCTCTCGTTGCACTCACTTTTGCAACCCATTCAACTCAAGTCTATATCTAGTTTGATAATCTCACAGAGGAGATTAGTCTGCGCTCATGTCAGGGAGCAGTTGGGCAAGTAAGGTAAGAGGAGCAGGTGGTAGGCCCGCGGCCTCAAACATTCAAAAACTCCCCGGAGAAACTGGTGGAGTAATATTTTTTTAAAAAAACTGGTGGTCACTATTTCCCCCCAGAAATCCTCACTTAGCAAAGCATGATGCAACCAGTAAATCAATACGCCACACTCCCAGCCACTTTCATCGGTGGAATATGGAGTCTGCGTGTTTCTGGATATCCAACAAACAGCTTTATGGGAAAAATTTTGTGGGGATGTGCACACTTTTTTCCTGACTGCAGTGTATGTCACACCTCACTCCATGTCACGCGGTTGTCTGGACCTAGGTTTCACAAACAAGGAGGCAGCAGATGAGGCTGCTGTGGTGCATGTTGTGATCAACCTCCCTGAAGGGCAATGGGTTATTGAAATTAAATTCACCAGATGAATAAAATCCAACCAAATTTTCCTCACGTTTGACTTTTTGCCTACTACAGTAAAATGTGACATTTTGGAGCAACACCTGAAAGATGGTCTCACCATTTATGGCAAAATACAATCTTTTGAGATGCAACACTTTATGCTGATGCCACACCTGTGCACTGGCAAAGCCATTGAAGTTCTGACCCCAACTGATGAGATCGCAAAGGACCTAACCCAGATCCCACACTCCACTTTTATTAATATCGAAGGGCATACCACCCACCCTTTCCAGGTAACCGTGGACAGTGAGCCCCCCATCTGCACCCACTGTGATGCGTTTGGCCATAAGGCACATGCATGACCCACCAAGGAGGGCATCACATCCCAAGAGCACCCCTAGTGGCCATGGCCAGCGGAGAGGCGCACTACAAACTAACCGCAAGCACCAAAGAGGCTTTCCCGTGGGGAGCACAAGGCTGCTACCTACTGGTAAAGCCTATTTCCCCACAAGAGTGGAAGAAGGCTAAGCAGGCCCGCAGGGCCGCGGCCAAGGAAGTGGCCAAAGTCACCACCACTATCCAACACTCCCAATGCCAGGAGGACATCAAAACCTTCACAACGGAAGCAACTTGGGAATCCATCAACCAATCAGATTGGGAAGCCCATGCCAATTGGGCCACCCAATCTGAGGATCTGATGGGGGACTTGATCTCACCCAATCTTTGCAACCAAGCTCCAGTTGAAACGAACTTGGGGCCCATCCTACCTGAAATTTTTTTTGACCTGCTCAACTGTGCACCAAACTCATCCGCACCATAAAAAATTCATCCAACATTGGGGAAACAAAAAGTGAAGGCAAAAGCCAACGCGAACCTTTCTGCTAAAATCAACAAAACTACTGATAGCGTTGCTGCAAACACCCACGCTGCCATGAAAGCCTGTGGGGATCTAGAGGAGGCTAGTGGGCCCAGGTGCCCACCCCCTTGCACCTAAGGTGCAATAAGGGAAACCTTCACTTTAAAGATGTTGAATATCGCCGGACTCAAGGCCTCGCCATCCCAGGCTTGGAAACTGAGTTTTTTACAACAAAATTTACTCGTGGATATCCTGGCCATCCAGGAGTCCCACTGTCCACGAGGTTCTGAGGAGGCTTGAAAAACCATGCTCCTCCCATCACTATCCTTTTGGTCAGAGCACTGTGGGGTGCTAGTTCAGAGAAACAATTTTTCAAATTTTTATTGTCAGAATCCTTCCTCAATGGCTGACTCCTCGTTGTCACTTTCTTGTGGGCTGACGTGGCGCATGCTATCATCAACATCTATGCCACAACCTGTGCACGAGAGCGTTGGGAATTTTTTTCATTGGTCAAATCCCTCCCACTACCCCCAGACCCTTTCATAGTAAGCAACATGAACTGTTGGCTAAACACACCAATGGACTGTTGGCCTTCCTCCTCCCACACCCCCCAGGGTCACATAGAACTTCACGTTCTAAAGGCCACCCTTGGGTTAATGGATGCACTGCTGCGGCGAGCCCCGCTGCTCAAAAACATGATGCGCTCCCACATCCACAACGGCCAATTAAGGTCCATGTCCCACATCGACCTTATCCTTATGCCGGCGAAATTCCAACCCCACATTTCCCACTTTAAAACAACAAAAATGGAATTCTCCGACCACTGACTGGTCTCAATAACCTACCACCTACCTGTCACAGTGGGAAGGCCCCACATTGGTGCAAACTCCGCCCCCCTGAACTTGCGTCGCCAGGATTTTCCACTTGGGTGGAATCAGCAATTTTGGCAAAAGAGTTTGTTGCATCATTTTGCGCGGACCCCATCTCCACATGGGCAACCTTCAAAGAGGATACCATCTGCCACTCTCACCACCTCTCCTCCAGATGCTCACAAGTCACATTGGCTGTCATTTCGCGCGCTCTGGCAGAGTTGGCACACCTGGAGACCAACATCCCGGCTATGGGATACAGCCCTGCATGGGGCCATAAGTGGGCGGAGGAAGCCGCCCACCTCAACGCGCTCAAAAGGCAACACAAACATCAGGTTTGTGTTCAGTACAGGGCCAAATGAATTACAAAGGGCAACAAGTGCACTGCATATTTTTTTAAAAAAATTTTCACACCACGCCAGAGCATGGCCTGCACACAGGTGCGAAGATCGGATGATTCCATCATGGATATGCCAGCTGAAGTGGCAATTGAAACACAGAAGTATTACTCCGAGTTATACCAATCTGATCCAATTCAGCCAGCCGAAGTGGCGAAATTTCTCAACTGAGCCCACATCTGCACCATTTCCTGATACCCAGAAATAATGAATTTGATTACTCTGAACAAATTATGGACAGCCATCCGCAGTGCACCAAACTGGAAATGCCCAGGCCCAGATGGCATTCTATATGAATTCTATAAAAAGTACTTCAAATATATATCCCCACTACTGCTTGCCTCACTTAACCAGAGCCTTTTGGAAATGCGCCTCCTACCAGGAGGACAAGAAGCCTTCACTGTCACACTCTTCAAGAAAGGGCACAAGCTAGACTTAGCCAACTGGAACCCCATTTCTTTAACTAACACAGATACAAAACTTTAACAAAAATCATGGCTAACCGTTTAGGGATTGTAGCATCTGCCACCATCTCCCCAGAACAATTCGGTTTCATACCCAGAAGGTTGATTTAGGATAACGTGCACTCTGTGGCTAACGCATGCCAGTTCACAGCCTCTGGTGCACTTGTATTCTTGGACCAACAGAAGGCCTATGATAGAGTAAACTGGGGATATCTCAGGGCCTGCCTCCATCAATTCCGCTTACCCCCTCGCTTCATCAACTGGGTGATGCTGCTCACGGAATCTGCAACAATGGCAGTACGTGGCCCTGGCTTCCTAACAGAAGTAGTCCGCCCTCAAAGGGGCTTGCGACAGGGGGACCCCCTCAGCCACTCTCATACAACTTCAGCCTTGACCCACTACTTTGAAACGTGAATGCCCAACTCACTGGGATCCATGTGCCAGGCCAAGCCCCAGTCAAGATGATGGCGTTTGCAGACGACTGTGTGGTTGAGGTGTCTAATAATAAAAATGCACGCTCACTTGAAGCTCTCATACAGGAATATTCCCGGGTAAGTAACACTGCACTGAACGCTTCCAAAACCGAAATCATCCTCCTTGGTCGGTC
Source organism: Massospora cicadina (assembly GCA_022478985.1). Lineage (NCBI taxonomy): Eukaryota > Fungi > Entomophthoromycota > Entomophthoromycetes > Entomophthorales > Entomophthoraceae > Massospora > Massospora cicadina. Next base: position 59,459 of record JAKSZP010009688.1, read on the forward strand.
TCAAAACTGCTGGGCCCCAGCGACCAGTGCCTAGCCCAGCCCATCTGCTCGCACACGTGCTCGCCCTCCTAGCTCACCCCACACCGCCCCACTGGTGCTCCCCTTCATGCCACGCCCTACCATAGGGCCAGTCCGCCATCTGGGCGTGTGGGTGGAGGCAGGTGGGTATACATCAGCAGTAATGGAGACTCATATTCTAGACAACGTGACAAAGCGCATCGCCTCTCTCAGAGCCCACCCTACTTCCCTTACTGGCAGGGTTGTTTTAGCCAACCCTATGCTCCTCTCCAAAGTCTGGTTTGGAGCCCACGCCATCCCCTTCTCCCCAAGCTTCTTTAAATCCTTGTATGCCCTGCTGCAAGGATGGCTTTGGTCAGGCCGCCCACCACCAGTACAGCTAGAAGTCATGTTTGGCCCTCATCATCATGGTGGCATGGGCCTGCTTGACTTCAGAGCCCATGCTGCCAAGATCTTGGGTACCTGGACTGCGGCCGTCACCACCCCTATGCTCCCCTCCCAACACTGGTCCCGCGCGGCCCACTCCAACTTCTCCCACGCCTTGGCCTCAACAATCCATCAAACCCTCACGCCCTGATGAAATACATGGCTTCACACCCATCGGCCACAGGTCCTCACGGGACTAAAACCCACTACAAATGAATCCTCCTCTCCATGCGGAGCGCTGAATGGAGAATTTTATTAGCAGACATACAGCCCAGAGAGGCCGCCCCTCTCCTCAGTTCACACAAGAGGTACAGGGGCTACCCATCCAAGATGGCGTGATCCCCACATGGCCCCATGTCCTATCCAGGGTGGACTACCTGGACATGATGGACATCCCTTACTCCATTGAGACCCAAAAAACTATCTGGAAATACGCACACCATCCTCTGTTGCAGCCTCAAATCTGCTCCCATGTGTGGCACTGCCTGAGGTGGGTGTACCATATGGCCGAGCGCTCTAACGCTTTACACTAATCCTGCGTTGTGTGTGACCAGTATGAAACGCTGTTCCACCGCCTGGAGAAGTGTCCTACCTTTAAAGTGATATGGCGCGAAGTTCAACGTCTGCTGGGCCAAGATCAAACACATCCCTTCAGTCTATCAAGAGATATGTTCGCTTTATCAATGGCCTCTCCCCTTCCACCCTCCCTCCATGATCTGGTGGTTGCAATCGCCATGTGGACTATCCACACGATTGTCTTGGATGCCATCGCAGGCTCCACCCCCACCCTCCCAGAAGCTGTGTACAGATTCCGGTCTCATTTGGTGGACCAATTTCAGGCGTGGATGTTTGGATACCTCCCACCACATCGCCAACAGCTGGTCTCCTCCTGGTTCCCAGTTTGGTTCATCAAATCAGACCCCTTACTCCACACGTTTTCAATTGTGGCTACGACCCCTTCACACGTTCCCTCCCCCTCCCCATAAGTGGCGTTCCCGCTGGCAACAAGTGATAGCATCGCTTCTCTGGGGTACCTTCCCGGTTACTAATTTTTGTCTCTTTTGGGTCAAATTTGGAAGTGTCCATCCCATGGTCAGCCTTCCCCACATCAAAATTGAAATTCAATGTTAGCTTTATCTAAATAAGTATCTGTTTACGGATTAACAATCTCTTTTGCCATTTACTTTAATCTTGTCACTATTATTGTAGTGAAGAAAAACTAGGATACGCCACTCAAGGAGTTTTTTCCATGATTTAAGACTTTTATTAAAATAAACCTTTAAGTATCCATCACCTGCGGCTTCAGTTGCTTTATACTTAAGTGGACAGTTGGATATAACCCCCACATCCTGACACGGCACCAACTGCCTTCCTGCTGGTGCTGGCTTCTGCCTCTGCCATCTCCTGGAACACCTTCTGAATTTTACACCAATTCTTTGGTGGTGAGTGGAAGTAGATAAGGCATGATTTGCAGGAATATACTGTTATCCATCTCTTGCCCACTTCATCGGCTAGATCACCTTAGTAAATGAGAGAAATGGCAACTGGCTTCTTCCTTTTTTTATTTGAAATGGGAATTTCTCCTGGTCTAGCCTAAGGGATTATTCCCAAGGCTTACATAAATCTTCCCTAAAAGAACTGAGGCCGCATTCCTACCAGGGACATGGGTCAGCGCCACATTTTTGTGCACTTTCAGGAGCTTAATTACCAGGATGCAGGAAACTTTATGGGGAGGGCGAGTAACATATGGAAGTGGCACATGAAACTTCTCTACCAGCTCATGGCAGTTTGCACAATTGCAAGTTTTCACCCATCTGTTTTTATATGAGGGAAAGCCCTTCCACACCACCATGTACTGCATAAAGTGACACAAGTTATGAGATGCCAAAATAGTGTCCATCTCTGCTTCCGCCAAATTTTTAATCACCACTGGCTCAGGGTCCATGGGCAGCATGCCTTTAATTGGAGACAACTGGGAAGCATGAAAGATTGGGTGCTGCATCCAATTTGAAGGAAGCGACAGCTGAAAAAGCGCCATTTCCTAAATTTTCATGACCTCATGAGGCATGACTGCTTGCTTGTGAACTTCTATAAGGGCACCTTTATAAGCAGGTGGTGCTTATCAAGAATGACTAAGGAACCCACCATGATCTCATTCATGGGAAGCTGTTTCCAATATGCAAAAAAACAAGTTTTACTAATAGCTTTAGTCAGATGCTTGTGGACCAGGGATTGAGTGCGTCGGATTCATTGTATATGTTCCGCCGCTGCAGGGACCTCCAGGCAAAGGCACATCCCCAGCAAAATCGACAGGTTGTACCCCAACATGGCCTTATATTATGAGAACACTGTAGAGGTGTGGGATGCAATATTATAGACAAAATGGGCAATGGAAGGTCATCCGCCCAGGTATCATGTGTAGCAGTGGAGTTACACCTAAGATACTGTTAAATTATCTGGTTAACACACACCCTTTGACCATCTGACATGAGGATTATAGGTGGTGAAACAGCATGACTGTATAATCAAGATATCCATAAGAACCATTTAGAAGAGGGCTTTAAACTGCGCCCCCCTGTGGCTCACAATTTACTACACAACCCAAACATCAAGAAAACGTGCTGGATAAAGAGGCGGTCAGTGTCTTCAGAGGTAATGGTGGATGAACAGGGGATAAACAAGGAAAACTTGGTAAAGGAGTCTACAACTACCATAGTTGCATTATACCCTTTGGAGCAAGGGAGCTCAACAATGAAATTAATGGATACTGAGGCCCATGGACCATCATCCTGCTGTAAGGTATGGTGAAGGCTGTGTCAATTGGAGCAATTGGATTTCGCCCAATTCCACATTATGCAACTCGTTATCCATGGCAGAACATCTTTAGAAATCCCCAGCCAGTTGTACTTCCGTTTGACTTAATCAAGGAATTTTTTAATTATAGCCTAGGTGGCCAACCGCCTGGTGGTCGTGGTGAGCCTAAATGACCTCGTCATAAAGTTGAGGTGGCACTCACAATTGTGACTGAAACTAGATCCACCTTCACTAAAAAACAATGGGACCGCTTATGCATGTTCAGCACCAGATGATACAACAACTCCAGGCCCTCATACAAAACATCTGACCTGCCAATACCTGAGCTATCAGAGGCATAACGGAGGCCCAATACACCGCTGAAATTGCAGGAGGAGAAATGGATAGTATTCTGGTCAGAAAAAACACCATAGTTAAATGCTGCTCATCTGTCTCCACTGGACACAATGCAGTGTTTCATCTCAAAAAGTTGGAAAGTATACTTAAGGCCCCTTTATAAATTCATATATAAGATAAAAACTACAGAGGTCGTGATATGTCTGGTCTTTATGATGCGCAAGCTTCTGGGTTTTCCAAAATATATGGGCCTGATGATCCATCTGCACAGTCGCTTCAAGTCATGCGCCCTCAAGGAAGTACTGCCAGTGGGTAAAAAACCACAACATGGCAGCCAAATCCCTATTGTAGATGGCCCAGGACTGTTTGGATAAAGTGAACTTTCATAAAAGGTAGGTGGAAGGGTGCTCTAAACTGTCATAATCTTGCAGTAATACCACTCTCACAGCAGCGGAGAAAGCGTCAAATGCTAGAATAAGAAGCTAGTGGGATCCACATGCTTGAGAACAGAAGACGCTAGAATTACTTTCTTTATGGCATCAGACGCCTGCTGACACTTTTTCATCCTGTGGAACAGAACTTTTTTACATGTTGGGTGATGCAGCAATGCTGCCAGATGTAAAAGGGCAGGAGAGAACTTTTTCAAAAAAATGATTTTTACCAAAAAGCTCCACAACTGTTTCTGGGTCATGGGAGTGGGACACTCAAGTGTTACCTCAAGCTTGCTGGGGGGAATGGCTATACCACCCTAGAACAAGAGTACTCTGAAAGGTAACCTCCTCACGGAAGTACTCACACTTGGAGGGCTTCACATTAGGGCTTGCCTTGTGTAACACAGCCAACCCTCCCTCCAGGTCCTATCCATGCTGTTTTGGAGTGAGATAATGTACAAGGATATTATCAATATATATGCCACTGCACAGGTGTACCAAATGTCACTGAGAACGTCATTGATCATCTTATGGAATATGGATGGATAGTTTTTCACACCAAAAGGCATCACAAAAGACTGCAAGATCCCTCTTCTGGTATAGATTGCTATAAGCCACTCATGGCCTTCTGCCACCCTAATTTGGTTCAATGAGTCCATAAGATTAAGCTTCAAATCACCTGATATTTCACAATCACCTGGCTAATTGTCTGATCAAGGGGGAAGGGATAGGGTTCATGAACGGGATTATTTAAATTCCCATAGTCAACACAGGGGCACAAAGTTCCATAAGCCTTCTGAGCGAAAACTATGGGTGAATTAATAGGAGAGGATTGCTTAAACACCAACCCTTTTGCTAGAATATCAACTAGCCACACCTTAGGGCCTTATCATATTACTCTGTATAAGGGTAAAGAGGGCTTTTGACAATTATTACATATACAAACTAGAGGAAGATCAGATCATACTTAAAATGGGAAAGATTAGACCCGCTCCATAAAAATATGTTTTTTTACTGGTCCAAGATGGAAGGGAATTCCGCCGGCAACGCCATACAGAAAAGGAGTTGAAACTTTTGAACCACCGCTCTAGAAGGGGAAAAGGTATTAATAAGTGGAAAATTGTCATACACATGAGGATTCACAAATGAAGAAAAGATTGGGCTCCAGGTTAATACCAATCTATTGCTATCACCATCAACCAACCCCAAGGATAACAGGGAATAACAAATCTGGCACTGCAGTGAAGCAATCACAAAATCAAAATCCTGCATTGATAATGGATGAGGCGTTTCACCACATAGCAAGTCATCAAGACTGACGATGCAGGCAATACTGAAATCTCTATGTCAAAATTTAGATCCAAATCCTGATGACCTTTAAGCTCATAAAGTTCCCAGCTTCTCCCATATCCAAGAGAGCCTCAATGGATAGCACTTTAAAAACCCAACTGAATTTTAACATGTGTCATAAAGTAAGCTAACTATTGCTTATTAGCAACTTTATGAGACACAGATGGTGGAAGGGGTAATCATCAGAACGTCTGCCAGCCCATCCTCAGGGAAATAACCCATGGTTTTAGCCACCTGAACCACCTCCACCACAGAAGTTGCCCATCAGACAACCAAGGCACCAGCATATTCACATAAATTGGTTCTTTAGAGCATCTGAAATTGACCATACAAATACTATCACCAGAGCACAAACCGGTGTATTGGAAAGGCCAGAAAGTGAGATCAGGGGTTAAACAACACACTCACATTTGTGACCCATCCAAGATGACCAGGGCGTGGAGAGAAATAGGGAACAAGCTATCTTACCTGTTATATGGGAGGAAAACTAACTGTTGTTCAGGTTAAGAGATACCCTCTAACCGCGCTGTAAAAAACTTTGATTCACAGAATGGATTATTCATTTATAACACAAGACCAAAACAGCACCCCACTATAAGGAGGGTGAAGAAAGACAAAAAATGTGGTTACTTAATTATGTCATATAGCGTGCAGATAATAATAAGACTGTGTTGGTGCCCACATGAGTTGCCAACCAAAATTAGCCAGAATATTTCTGATAAAGCCATCCATATTGTGGGATACAATGATAATAGGGAATTTGTGAGCACTAGTTAGATATTTCCTTAATCAAGAATCATTACCACTAAATATCCAGCAGACTTCTTAAACTCACAAAAATTTATTTTTTATTTTTTGATTAAACAAAAAAATAGGAAAGGAGAAAATTGGAGTGCCACCGGAACCTTTTGAGGTCCACTGCTTTATAGCTCACTAATATAGGGAATGGGAACAAATTTATTCGCTTTAGGGAATAAATTCATGAATTATCTATGGCGGATTAACATTTCAAAGTATTCAAGATGCCAGTTCAGTCTCAAAAGACCGGCTGACTTAGGCTCAAAATTTTGCCACCAAATTTTCCCTTCCATTGTGATTCTACTTGGTAGAACAATGGTGCTTGTGGCATTCCAGCTGTTTTTTGCATGCTCATGCTGATGGTGGCTGGATCCACAAAAGGGCTTTTTTATATATTGAGTTATATAAACACTAATAACTGAAAGGTTGAATTTTATAAAAATTTATTAGTGTTGTCAAGGGATAAAAAATAAACCCCCTTGATATCCAACCGGTCAGTATTTTAACTGTACCATGTGTCAAAGGCAATTTAATGATAAGTTTGTAATGGCTTGTTACCGTCCAAATAAGAAAATATGTAAATCTGACCTATGAAATCTTAGAAAGACTCATTTCATTTTGGCTGAACGACCCATGGGGAGTCATTTTTAGGTAAGATGTACCAGTGTGGTAACAATGTAACATTTAGCCAATCCCCATTAGTGAAAATTATTGCGTCTTGGGGGACCCCTGCCTAGCCTATAAAAGGGGGTGGTCCCCGATTAGGTGTTGGCTTTGGACTTGTTGTGACCTGAGGAAAAGCCTTCAATGGACTCACCAGGTTATCCTGCATGGTTGGGGAAAATTTGAAATCCCAACTTGGCACTATTTGCCCATTATTAGTCATAATAGTTGTCAGGATTCTTACCTGAATGGTAAACTTAGATATGTCAGATGATGGAAATTGATCCAAACCAATCAAAAAGCCCAAATTTCTGTCAGGGATAATTCTCAATATAAGTTGACAGCTATTGAAGTTGGAGATAAAACCCAATTTGACCAAAAAGTCCAAACTTCTGTCAGGCATCATCCTCAATGAAAGTCAGCTATTATTAAAATTGGTGATCAACCCCAACCAATATGGTCAAATCATGCTCCCTTGGAGCCACTTAACCTCAGGTTTCAAACCTGAGTCATGAGAAGAGCTCAAAAAACTCAACTGAGATAATTAGGCTTTTATTAAATCCTTAATTGGTTTACTTTATTAGATCTAGGCTTGGGCGGCTTAGGTTTTCCCTGACACTTCCTTAATTACCCATATATAGCTGTTATTAAGTTAATGAACTTAAAGCTTTTTCTCCCTTTTTGCAATTTTAAGTAAAAATTATATCTATCTGAATTTATCACACCAGATTTGATATCTGGATTAACAAGACTTCTTGACCAAGGAAAGCAACCAAGGCAAGTATCCAGCACCTTTGGACTTCAGGTCATCTGGTCTTTAAACAACAAAAGGATCTATGGTATCAACCCATGATCTCAACTAAACTGGTGCTCCCTGCCAGGTTGCACCCCGAGTTTGCAATGAAAATCATATGAAATAAAACAAAAGCAGAAATGGATAATAAAGTTCTGTTTTGGAAAACTCCTCAGTTCATGAAGCTTCCCATCTCAGTGACTGGGCAATTAACATGAATGTTGGGGATACTGCGACCAACCACAGTATTCTTTTTCCTCTTCTATGGAAGTAACCCTCCATGTTCCATCCATCAGCCAATATAGCTTACAACTATTTGACTTTGCTGAAGCTCTCTAGATCCTTTTATCTAGGCCTTCACCCTTGGGGCTGAGCCAATAGAAGAAGAGCTCTTGCCATGCCAGCTCCTATGATGAACTTAGCTCAAAGCTCTTCACTTAATATAGAACAAGTTGGAGTGGGACGTACAGAACGCTATCTGCATCACTATGACCATACCACTTTATACAATTTACTTCAAATAGTGGGGTTCCATTGTCAATAATTACTTCGCCAATTGCATCTATCAGACAACATACATTCGCAGCTCATCCAACTCTACTGATCCACCTCCCAGTTTGACAATGAAAACTGAACCATTATTGTGGAAAATCGGCAGTTTATTGATGAAACACAAGATGTGCTCACCCACTTGGATCAAGGAGTCATGATTTATGGTTTGGATGGAACTCAAAACTCATTTCAGTCTACTAAAAGTTGATATCCATAATCAAGCGATAGATTATACCCACAAAGTACACTCTGAGTTTGATAACTTTATCCTCTCTATCAATGACCGCCTCCAAACCTTGAAAGAAATGATCTACGAGTTAAGGGAAAGTCAGAATAGTTTCTATAACTCTGGGTCTTAAGGAGGGCCTGGTGAACATGGACCTCCCAGTTATGATGGACGTGAAGATGAACAAGGACCCCCTGGTTGTGATGGACAAGATGGAGGAAGGGGACCCACTGGGCCCAGAGGTCCTCCAGTACTCAATGTTGACCCCAGAATCCCTGAAGAACGCCTCCAGGCATTAATACAACAAATAAAAAATCTTGATGTCCAATTAGGACGCATCACCCAAGGAGCCCAACTTACTCAAGAAGGAGTTCCCCTTTCTCCCAAAGTTTCCTTACCTGTTCATCATGAACACCTTGGGACTTTGGCAACCCTACCTGTTTTGGTATGTGGATTGGAGCAAAGAGTGCTCACCACCAAACAATATTAACTTGACATCCAAGCTTCCAATACCACTTTAAAAAATGAAGTATGCCGATTAACCTAACTTGTCACTACAAAATCGGCTCTCAGTGCCACCCATGAATGAGTAGATTTTACAGGCTGACGATCTCAACGATCTATGTAGACAAGTAGATGCACTTCAAACTCAAGCATATTCCAAGAACACCGCCTCCTCATTAGGTGAAAGTGCTATCCCCATATCAGTTCATGTCGTATATCCTCCAACCCCAAGTGGTACTTTTAAACCTTCGTTCAAGGAAAATATGTCCTGGAGAGGGAATAATTTTCTTTTTATTATATTGCTATGAAAGCTCTATGGAGGGAGCAACTGACCAACAACGGCTTAAACACTTGACTGACTGTCTTAGCTGTATGGCTCAAGATATTATGGTCCCTCAACTGATGCATTGCCGTACTTGTAATGATTCCAAGACTGCCTTGCTTCAGGAATTTGGGAGCGACCTAACCTTAACTAACCAAAAACAGACCTTTATGGATATTAGCCTTAATTGGGGGAGACTATCAGTGAATTCACCCATCGTTTTTACCTTGAAGAACAAAGCTGGTTGCAGGGAATCATCTTACGTTATATGATGCCATCACCTCTGCATTTTTGGCGTTTTTAAT
>JAKSZP010009689.1:0-68883 GCA_022478985.1 Massospora cicadina
CAAACAATTGGGCCACAACATCAGAACCTCACACCAACACTCGAAGAAAAAACCCAATTATATTACCCTTTGCAACACCTCTCACCACCACTCCTGTCCGACACCTTGGAATCTGGCTAGAATCAGGGGGATATGCTAATGAGACAATGGAAAGTAACCTTTTACAACGGGTATCCAAACGCGTCGCCTCCCTCAAGGGAAGAACCCCAGGACTAACAGGACGAGTTACAGTTGCTAACTCGCTCATCCTCCCAATACTGTGGTACCAGGCCCATGCGATAGCCTTCTCACCTACCTTTATAACCTCAATTCACGCACTTATCCAGGGCTGGCTGTGGCCTGGCTCTCACCCTCCTATACGGATGGAAACGCTATTTGGCCCACGCTCAAGCGGAGGTATGGGACTAATAAATTTTGAAAGCCATGCCAATCACATCCTAGGTACCTGGATAAAGGAAATCCTTGCTCCAGACCTCCCGCAACAACATTGGTCCAGAGCAGCAAGGATTAACTTTGCACAGGCGCTCAAATTAACCGACCCACATAGTCCACCCAGACTACTTTCATACCTTGCCAAGCACCCTACTGCAACGGGTCCACATGGAACCTCCCCTCATTTCAAACATATCCTCCAAACTATCCGCCATATGGGATGGACCATAGAGAACATGGGTACTATACAGGGAAGGGGACGACCCAGCCCCCAATTCAAATTAAGAAACCCAGAAAACCACCTCCAGAGGGATATGCTCGCAACAACCCCAAGCATAGCTAGGATAGAATACCTAGATATGCTGGACATTCCCTATGATTAAACACACAGAAAGCAATGTGGAAAATGACATACCACCCACTCCTACAACCAAGGATAAGAGCAAACGCCTGGCGCTGTTTGAGAAGGACCTATAGGACGGCGGACCGCTCCAACTCCCTCCACAAAACATGTGCAGTATGTGGAGGGGAGGGATCCCTACATCACCGCCTAGAAACATGCCCCCCAACCAAAGCTATATGGCAGGTTTCGCACGCCTGCTCAAGATTCAAAACGAACAGGAATTCTCAATTTTAAAGAGTATCTTCGCGCTCCATATCAAGTCACCAATCCCATCTACCCTCCGCTCCCTAATAATACCCATTGTAATGTGGACAATACACACAATTGCATTAGATGCGTTCAAGGGCACGGTCCCAACCATTCATGGGATTATTAACAGATTCCATGTCCACTTACTAGAGCACTTCCAAGCCTGGCTTATGAATATATGAGACCAAAACAAAAAGCGCTCATAGAATCATGGTTCCCACTCTGGTTCCTCCACACAGACCCTTTCCTTCACACCTGCTCCATAGCAGGGGAAACCCCCTCAGAGTAGTACACCAACCCTCCCATACCTGGCAGTCCCGCTGGCAACAGGGGTAACTTGAGTACCCTGGGGTGCCCAATTTTTACATTTCTTAGTTATTCTCTTAGTTTCACATATATTTGGTAATGTCTGTCCCCTGGTCAGCTTACCTCGGTTAAATAAAATAAAATACACCAAAAATTTCTTATAGGCGTAGATCACTGCTAAGCACTCTCGCTCAGTCATGGTATAATTGCGTTCATGGCTGTTCAAGCTACGACTGCAATATGCTACATGGTGCTCTTCTCCTTCCTCGGCTTTTTAGGATAGGACTACCCCTACAGCAGAAAGGGACGCATCCATATGAACAATAAACTTTTTTCCAAAATTGGGATAGCATAACACCAGCACACTAGTTAACGCCATTTGAAGCATATCAAAAGCGCGTTGCTGCCGTTCCAGTTATTTCAAACATATTGTGCGTTCTTATTAACTCAAATAGCGGACCCCCAATACAGCTGAAGTTAGGGATGAAGCGTTGGTAATAGCCAACCATTCCCAAGAATACCTGTATATCCCGCTTGCTGTTGGGTGGAGTCATTTTATGAATAGCTTCCACCTTAGCTGGTTGAGGTCTCAGCCCCGTGGCATCAACCACAAACCCTAGGTACTCCAGCTGGTCCTTAAAGAAATGGCATTTCTGGGGTTGATCTTGATGTTGGCCTCAGTGAGATGGCGGAATACTGCTTCTAAATGGTAGAGGTATTCGGAGAAGGTTCGTGAGAAAACATTAATGTCATCAAGATATACAAGGACGCATGACAGTTTTAGGTTCCCAAGAATAGTGTCCATCGCCTGCTGAAAAGTAGCCAGGGCATTACACAGCCCTTGCGGAATCCAAGTTAGTTGAAAAAGACCTTTAGATGTGATTATGGCGCATTTCTCCTGTTCCACCGCTGGCAACTCAATCTGCAAGTATCCTCAGATCAGGTCCATTGCTGAAAAAATATGAGCTCCCCTAGCTGATCCAAAGCGTCATTAATCCGCAGTAAGGTATATGAGTCTTTTTTGGTAATACTGTTGAGCTTTCAGTAGTCAATTACTACACAAATTAGTACCATCCTTCTTTTTTTTAAAATAAGAACAGGAGAAGCCCATGAACTTTTTAACGGTTCAAGCATCCCTTGCACTAGTAACTTGACAATTTACACAGTTACCACTTCTTCCACCATCCTTGATCAGCGGATTGGCCTTGACTGGATGGGAGGATGATCCCCAGTGTCCAGACTATGAACCACTCCCCGTGCACATCCTAAATCATGGTTGTCAACAGCAAAAATCTCTTTATATTTTTGATATAAAGCAATTGCCTAATCCTATGTGGTTCTGACAACCTCATTATTTCATCGCGTGATACAGCTGCCATTACACTGAGCTGTGGTTTGAAAGGCAGACCAAATTTTTCTAGCAAACCAAACTCATGAACCCAAAGAACCTCTTTAACGGGAATTAAATGCAAATATGCCACTATTTGGTGGCGGCGGATTTGCAGTGGTACCAGTTTTAGATTTGCAAGTAAAACTTTTGATCTCCCCCTGCCCTGGTAATAGAATGCCTGGGGCCACTTGAGGCTCAAACCGCTTTTGCTGGTATGGCCTAATAACCTCCCCATATAGTCCTTATGGAACTTCTATAACCAAGTCAGTGTTTACTATAACTTGATGCCCGGATGGAATAGATATAGGTCCAGCAGCTCTGAGCGGCAGCCCTTGATATTCAAATATCTGTTGGGGAAGGGCCCGAGTTTTGCCCTTTAATTAACGGTAATGCACAGGGATTACCCCATCAAAATAAGCTAGATTGATATTCCTCATATGCACTGGATCATTTGGCACTCCGCTAGAGGTGAAGTAAATTGGGATTTGCTGACCCAATATTCAAAAGTCTTATCCGTCATATCAATTACAGCCCCACAGTATCGCAAGAAGGCGGTTCCAATTAGCAGATCATAATTGCTATCTGGTAAAACTGTAGCTGGAGTTACCATGCCTATAGAACCAAACTGCAGCGGAAGCGCTCTGTATGCTCCCTCAGAAACCATATCTTCTGTTCCAGCAGTGCCATATACCATCCGGTGTTCCACATCCGGTTTTAATGTCAACCTGGCCACCAATTTGGTGGAGACTATATTGACGGGGGAACCGGTATCTATGATGGCACAGACTTGAGTCTTAGCTACAACCAGGTCGCAGTAAGTACATTCAGAGTAAGACGCATCTCAAATATTTATAACATGAACATCAAAGAGTCCCCATTTCCAAGGAAACATACAATCCCCTCACCTTTTGTGGGTATTGTTTGATAATGGTGTTGACTGGAAGAGCAATGCTTACCACTTGCAAGAAAGGTGCATCAGAGGAGGGGTCTAACTTTCGGGGGAAACTTGGTCAAACATCTGACAAGCATATGGCTTGACCTGCATCAAAGACCCTTCTCCCGCCATAGCCGCAGACTGCACTCATGTCAAAATATTACCCCAACTGGCTGCTAATATACTACTGACTCACCGTGCAAGGGAGTTTCCATTGAATATTATAAGATGGGTTTAGGTGGGACGTTTGGATTTTATATAGTGGAGGTAGAGAGTCCCATCTCTACTCCTTTCTGACCTTTTCCCTGGCAGTATTGTTCCAGCTGTTTAAAAGAGACCTGTTGATTGGGGCACCATCATGCCATGTGCCCCTGTTGACTGCATTTGAAACAGCTGACCCCATAGGGCCCACGTTTTCAATTAATATGAAACAAGCCATGTCAAGAGTTGGGCTGAAAGTGATCAGTGGAAACAGGGTTAGGGTAATAGTTAAACCTGTGACAATAATCAGGTATGAGGAGGACTTTTAGCCGCTGCGGGTAACTTGTTGGAATCTGAACTGGACAAAGTTTCCCAAATAAGATGATTCGGTGGTGGTAGCAGAAAAATTTTGCTCTGTATTAGGTGGAGGAAAATTGGCTGATATACGGTGCAAAAACTGAACAATTACAAGCAAGGGTACACCTTCATCCAACATTGAGGTCACAACGTTGTATAGCTCACGGTATGGCTTCACAGCAGAAGTCATCATAATACACAAGTCAGATTAAGATAGAATTCCAACACCAATTAACATGTGAGCCTCCGCTGTAAACTGCTCAGAAAATGCGGTGAGAGTCTCATTCCGCTGAAACCTAATAGTCAAAAACTCAGCCTTCCGCTGTGAATCTTAGCAGTTACGCCAAACAGCCACAGTACCATCTTTTTGACTTCTTGGTATGTAATGGAACTGCCTGAAAGGCAACAGACAACTTGATTAGCACTTCTGACATCAAAAGTAGAAATCACAGTTTTTCTCTTTGTCGCTCCAAGACTCCTTCTGTCAAAATTTCAAATCTCTTAAAAGAACCCATGATTATTCCCTTAACAATCAAATGGAGGCAGTTTATCACTGCAAACCTCCTGGAGCAGCTCATCTTGCTTTTTAAGCACAGCGTCCAACGCAAGTTTCAGTTCTGCATAGGCAACTAGCCCATCATGTTGTGTAGAATTTTCATCAAGATAATCAGGATGCAACATAGCTGCAACTGAGTTTTTATCATGTTATAATTGATCAATGGGCCCCCTGTAGTGAGCACCACTGTTGTAAAATTGGCGGAATTGTTTAAGATATGCTGTAGGGGTTTTTTGCACAGGGTCAACCCACTGAGCAATTGGAACGATGATATGAAGATTATCAGTACCTCTGAACACGCTTAAAATAATAAATATAACAAAAGGGAGCAACATCCCTGACAACACTTTTTTATTGTAAATATTATAATGGATTTTTTAGTCCGCTTACTCTTTCTTCTATTAAAAACCTGCCTCTCTCTCAATCGCCCATCTCGCTTATATACATCAGCTTTGGATGATTCCACTCTCATATCTTGGACTATTTTTGCTCTGCTGATTCTGCTTGATTCCAGATTGTTATTCTTTCAGCTCTTTATCGCTCTAATTTTAGGCGATTTAATTCATTTTCATTGAATGTTGACATTGCCTTATTGCCTTATTATGAAGGCGATCCAATATTAGCTCATTATATCCTAATATAACCTCATCTCAAGGCACTCAAATGATAAAAAACTTTTCTTTCTTGTTGCAAACACTTTTGCAACCTATTCAATTCAAAGCTAAATTTAGTTTGATAATCTCACAGAGGAGATTAGTCTGCGCCCATGTCTGGGAGCAGTTGGGCAAGCAAGGCAAGAGGAGCAGGTGGAAGGCCCGCAGCCTCTAACGTTCAAAAACGCCCCAGAGATTCTGGCGGAATAGATAAAAATCTCAAAAAACTGGCGGTCACAATTTCCCCGGAGATACTCGCATGGCAAGCATGATGCAACCAGTACATCAACATGCCACACTCCCAGCCACTTTTGCCAGTGGAATTCGGAGTCCGTGTGTATCTGGACATCCAAAAAACGGCCTTATGGGAAAAATTTTGTGAAGATGTACACAAAATTTTCCTGACTGCGGTGTATGTTGCACCTCACTCCATGTCGCATGGTTGGCTGGACCTAGGTTTCAAAAGCAAAATAGCAGCAGATGAGGCTGCAGCGGTGCGCATAGTGGTCGACCTCCCCAAAGGGCAATGGGTCACCAAAACCAAATGCACCAGATGGACAAAATAAAACCAAATTTTCCTCACGTTTGACTTTTTGCCTACTACAGTAAAACGTGACATTTTGGAGCAACACCTGAAAGATGGTCTCACCATATATGGCGAAATACAATCTTTCAAAATGAAACGTTTCATGCTGATGCCACACCTGTGCACTGGCAAAGCCATCGCAGTTCTGACCCCAACTGAGGAGATCGCAAAGGACCTAACCCAGATCCCGCACTCCAACTTTATTGACATCACAGGGCATACCACCCACCCATTCCAGGTAACCGTGGACAGCGCGCCCCCCATTTGTACTCACTGTGACACGTTCAGCCATAAGGTGCATGCATGCCCCATCAAGGAGGGTGTCACATTCCAAGAGCACCCCTCGGCGGCCATGGCCAGCAGAGAGGCGCACTATGAACCAACCGCAAGCACCAAGGAGGCTTTCCCGTGGGGAGCACAAGACTGCTACCTATTGGTAAAGCCCATCTCCCTGCAGGAGCAGAAGAAGGCCAAGCAGGCCCATAGGGCCGCGGCCAAGGAAGCGGCCAAGGCTACCACCACCATCCCACACTCACAACGCCAGGAGGACATGGAGACCTTCACGGCAGAAGCAACTTGGGAATCCATCACCCAATCAGATTGGGAGGCCCATGCTGAGCGGGCCACTCAATCTGAGGATCTGATGGGAGATTCAATCTCACCCAATTGCTGCACCCAAGCTCCGGTCAAAACTGACTTGGGACCTATCCCAACAGAAAATTTTTTTTTGCCCCGCTCAATGGTGCACCAAACTTATCCGCACCACAAAAAATTCGTCCGACGTTGGATTAACAAAAAGTGAAGGCCAAAGCCAACGCGACTCTTTTCACAAAAATTAACAAAAACCCTGATAGCATTGCTGCCAACACCCGTGCTGCTGTGAAAGCCCATGGGGACCTTGAAGAGGCTGGTGGGCCTGGGGCCCACCCCTCACACCTAAGGTGCGATGGGGGAAACCTTCACTCTAGGGACACTGAATATCGCTGGACTCAAGGCCTCCCCATCCAGGCTAGGAAACTGAGTTTTTTACAAAACATTTTACCCGTGGATATCCTGGCCATTCAGGAGTCCCACTGTCCACGAGGTTCTGAGGAAGCTTGGAAAACAATGCTCCTACCATCCCTATCCTATTGGTCGAAGCACTGTGGGGTGCTAATTCAGAAAAATAATTTTTTCAAATTCACATCCTCAAGAACATTCCTAAATGGCCGAGTGCTTGTCGTCACCTTCTTGTGGGCCAATGTTAAGCATGAAATTGTCAACATCTATGCCCCAAATGGTGCACATGAGCGTCAGAATTTTTTTGTCAGTGAATTCCTCCCGCTACCCCCTGATTCTTTCCTAGTTGGTGACATGAACTGTTGGCTAACCTCACCAAGAGACTGGTGGCCGCCCTCACCCCACGCCCCACAGGGTCATGTAGAACTATGCATTCTAAAAGCCACCCTTGGGTTAATGGATGCGCTGCCATGACAGGCCCACTGCTTGAAAACATGATGCGTCCCCACATCCATAATGGCCAATTAAGGTCCATGACCCGCATCAACCTTTTCTAACACCGGCGAAATTCCAACCCCACATCTCCCACTTCAAAACAACAAAAATGGAATTCTCCGACCACTGACTGGTCTAAATAACATACCACTTACCCGTCACAGTTGCAAAGGACCCACATTAGTGCAAAATCTGCCCCCGAGCTCATGTTGCCAGGATTTTCCATGTGGGTGGAAGAGGCAACTTTGGCGAAATCATTTGTTGCACCATTTTGCGCGGACCCCATTTCCACATGGGCAACTTTCAAAGAGGACACCATCCGCCACTATCGCCATCTCTCCTCCAGACGCTCATGAGCCACATCGGCGGTTATCTCACGCGCTCTGGCGGAATTGGCCCACTTGGAGTCCAACATTCCAGCCACAGGATACAGCCCTGCATGGGGCTGGAAGTGAGAGAGAGGCAGCTGCCCACCTCAACGCACTTGAAAGGCAACACAAACATTGGGTTTGTGTCCAATACAGGGCCACACATATCACTAAAGCTGACAAGTGCACCGCATACTTCTTTAAAAATTTTCGCACCACGCCAGAGCGTGGCCTGCACACAGGTGCAAAGATCGGATAATTCCATTGCGGACACACTGGCCAAAGTGGCAATCAAAATACAAAAATATTACTCCAAGTTATACTGAGCGAACCAATTCAGCTGGCCGAAATGGTGGAATTTCTTGACTGAGCTCATATCCACACCGTTTTCTGATACCCAGAAATAATGAATTTAATTACTCCGAATGAATTATGGACAGCCATTCGCGGTGCGCCAAACCAAAATGCCCAGGCCCAGATGGCATTCCATATGAGTTCTACAAAAAATATTTCAAATATATATCCCCATTGCTGCTAGCCTCACTTAACCAAAGCCTGTTGGAAACGTGCCTCCTACCAGGAGGACATGAGGCCTTTACTGTCACACTCTTCAAAAAGGGGATAAGTTTGACTTAGCCAACTGGTGCCCCATTTCTCTAACAAACACAGACACCAAAATTTTAACAAAAATCATGGCTAAACGTTTAGGGACTGTAGCATCTGCCACCATCTCCCCAGAACAATTCAGTTTTATCCCCAGAAGGTCAATTTGGGATAACGTGCACTCTGTGGCTAATGTATGTCAGTCCACAGCCTCTGGGGCACTTGTATTCTTGGACCAACAAAAGGCCTATGATAGAGTGAACTGGGAATACCTTAGGGCCTGCCTCCATCAATTCCGCCTACCCCCCCGCTTCATAAACTGGGTGATGCTGCTCACGGAATCTGCGACAATGGCAGTGCGTGGCCCAGGCTTCCTAACGGAAGTAGTCCGCCCTCAAAGGGGCCTGTGACAAGGGGACCCACTCAGCCCACTCTTATACAACTTCAGCCTTGACCTACTACTGCGAAATGTGAATGCCCAACTCACTGGGGTCCATGTGCCAGGCCAAACCCCAGTCAAGATGATGGCATTTGCAGATGATTGCGTGATGGGGGTGTCTAATAACAAAGATGCACGCGCGCTTGAAGCCCTCATCCAGGAATATTCCCGGGTAAGCAACGTGGCACTGAACGCCTCCAAAACCAAAATCATCCTCCTTGGTCGGTTTCAGAACTGCTGGGCCCCAGCAATTAGTTCCCAACCTGGCCCATCTGCTCGCCCACGTCCACGTCCACGCCTTACTAACTCAACACACATCGCTCCACTGGTGCTCCCCTTCATGCCACGTCCTACCATAGGACTGGTGCGCCATCTGGGCGTGTGGATGGAGGCAGGCGGATATGCGTCAGCAGTAATGGAGTGCCATATACTGGACAACGTGACGAAGCGAATTGCCTCTCTCAGAGCCCACCCTACTACCCTCACTGGCAGGGTTGTTCTTGCCAACTCTATGCTCCTATCCAAAGTCTGGTTTGGAGCCCACGCCATCCCCTTATCCCCAAGCTTCTTCAAATCCCTGTATGCTTTGCTGCAAGGATGGCTTTGGTCAGGCCGCCCTCCACCAGTACAGCTAGAGGTCATGTTTGGCCCTCATCATCAAGGTGGCATGGGCCTGCTTGACTTCAAAGCCCATGCTGCCAAGATCCTGGGCACTTGGATCGCGGCCGTCACCGCTCCTACACTCCCATCCCAACACTGGTCCCGCGCAGCCCGCTCCAACTTCTCCCGAGCCTTGGGCCTCAACAATCCATCAAACCCCCACTCCCTGATGAAATACCTCGCATCACACACATCGGCCACAGGTCCTCACGGGACTAAAACCCACTACAAATGAATCCTACTCTTCATGCGAAGCGCAGAGTGGAGAATTCGTATTAGTGGACATACAACACGAAGAGGCCGCCCCTCTCCTCAGTTCACACAAGAGGTAATGGGCTACCCATCCATGATGGCGTGATCCCCAGTCGACCCCAAGTCCTATCCAGGGTGGACTACCTGGACATGATGGCATCCCTTATTCCACTGAGACCCAAAAGACTTTATGGAAATACGCACCTCATCCTCTGTTGCAGCCTCAAGTCTGCTCCTATGTGTGGCGCTGCCTGAGGCGGGTGTATCATACAGCTGAGTGCTCTAACGCTTTACACTCATCCTGTGTCGTGTGTGGCCAGTATGGAACGCTGTTCCACAGCCTGGAGAAGTGCCCCACCTCTAAAGTGATATGGCGCGAAGTCCAACGTCTGCTGGGCCAGGATCAAACGCATCCCTTCAGTCTGTCAAGAGATATGTTTGCTTCATCAATAGCCTCCCCCTTCCATCCTCCCTCCGTGCTCTGGTGGTTGCAATCACCATGTGGACTATCCACACGATTGTCTTGGATGCCATCGCTGGCTCCATCCCCACCCTCCCAGAAGCTGTCCACAGATTCTGGTCTCATTTGGTGGACCACTTTCAAGCGTGGATGTTTGGATACCTCCCACCGCGTCGCTGACAGCTGGTCTCCTCCTGGTTCCCAGTCTGGTTCATCAAATCAGACCCCTTCCTCCACACGTGCTCAATAGTGGCTACGGCCCCTTCACACGTTCCATCCCCCTCCCCATAAGTGGCGTTCCCGCTGGCAACAAGAGATAGCATCGCTTCTCTGGGGTGCCTCCCCTGGTACTAAGTTTATCTTTCCTGAGTCATATTCGGAAGTGTCCGTCCCATGGTCGGCCTTCCCGCAATAAATTTAAAATCAAGGCACTCAAATGATCAAACCCAATGTCATGTTTGGTGGATTCTATCCAACCCGCCCTAGTGATTCCCAGCTTATTGTCCAGTCATATTGGAATCATGCCAGGGCATGAACTTCTTGTGGAATGTACACGTCCCCAAAAAGCTCCTTAATTCCTTGAATGAGGTGGGGTGGCCACTCACAAATAGCCTTCTCCTTGTCTGGAGTTATAATGTGTCCTTGGTCAAACATGACGTTGCCCAGAAAAGTGACCTAGACTTGAAGAATTCACACTTGCTGATTATTTAGTGTAAGGTGGGCTGCCCTTAACATCTCCACCACTTGCTGAAGGTGTACCGCATGGTACTCATGATCAGGGGAAACACCAAAATAGTCCATGTAGGCAACAGCACATACCCCTAACAAGTCCCCCAACGCTGCATCAATGCGGCGTTGAAAGATAGCAGGGGCATTCTTAAGCCCAAAGGGCATGACCCAAAACTGGAAAATCCCTTTTCTGGTACAGAATGCGGTTAACCATTCTTATTCCTTTTTAAATTTTACTGATTGAACGCATTGAGGCAATTAAGCTTGGAAAAAACCTTAGCCTTCTCTAAATAACGTGCAATCTGAGAATCCAAAGGGATGGGATGTTAATCTGGTACAGTGACATTGTTGAGGTTTCCATAGTCTACGCATGGGCTTAGTTTACCATCAGCCTTCTCAACAACGAGAAGTGGGGAGCATACAGGGGAGGTACACTGAAAAATCGCGCCTTTGGCTAACTGCTCCTTCACCCACACATCTAACGCCTTTTCCTCCAGGACAGTCAAAGGGTAAATGGGAGAAGATATACGCACCAGATCCATAGTGAGCCTAACTCACAATTAAACTCAGAGTGATCAGGTAGTTCATTAGCGGATGCTGTATCAAAGGAAGATTCCAAACCCTCCAAACAAGAAGGTAGTGGAACCTCCAAAATAGGCTTCAACATAGGGGCAAGGCTAAGGATGTGAAGGTGGGGCCAGTGGGGCAATTCTCTCTGAACGTTAGCCTCAGACAAAAGAACAACTAATGTGTGGCCATTCTTTAATGTAAGGGATAGGGTATTCTCTTTCGAGTTGGTTTTGACGTCAAACTTCCGCCACCACTCCATCCCAAAAATGATAGGAAACAAGAGGTTTTTGATAGCTTGAAAGTGATTGGTTAAGTGGTACTTGCCAATCTGATATTCCACTGTCCCCATAATCTTCAGAGTGGGAATACCTTAGGACGCCCCTTCCATAACCATACCACCTGAAAGGTAACTCAGCTCAAGATAGTTGGCTAGGATTTGGTCCATAAAGTTTTCAGAGGCGCCAGTATCCACCAGAATAGTGGTGCTGAATTTCCCTAAAGGGGAGGAAAAGGTAGCAGTCAGTAGAAAATAACCCTAATGTTATTTATTTAAAGCAGAAAACGCCAGTAAATTACCACCAAACTATTCATCTAACATTAAATGTCACCCTGGTATATGTTTGAATTAAAGAATAAAGAAAAATATTTGGCCACTCTTACTACTGAGGCCATATATCCCACCATATCTTTAGCAGGGTCATAAACATTGTTGTATTGTAAGCGCAGCTCCTTTTTAACTTCCTGAGTGCTGCGAATCATGGATAGAGGTCAAATGTGGGATTTTCTGGGGTGATTTGATGCACAGGAGTAGGTTCCATATCTGAGCCATGAGAGAGCAAATAAGTTCAGAGGTATATATAAGGTTCCCTTATAAAACGCTTTTTTGGATGTGAACGACCCTATTACCATAACAGCAATGAAATGCCCAACGTTATCTAAGGCCAACACCCCCAGGCCCATCTGCGCCAATTCTGCTGGCATCGACAGAACGCGCTTCTGAACTAAACTCTATTTATTTAAGTTAGGTTTGTAAATTTTGGTGGAAAGTTGGGGAATCACAACTTTTGGGCCCAAAAGCATCCGTATCCACCAGGTACAAGCATGAAGGGTGGGTACTTTCCAGTTGGAGGCAGCCAAAATAACACCGAGATGCTCCAACCTTTGGAAAAAAGAGAAAACAGCGGTTTGGCTGACCACAGCTGAAGCCCACAGCTGGCATCCACCATTTGCACTTTGGAAAAGTCCCACATGGAAAAAGTTAATGCACATAAAATCAAATGGTTGGTTGACAAAACGTAAGGAGAGTGTCTATAACTCTCCTGTTCTCAGCGTGGTAGTGCTTGGTGCAAAGGGCCAACGCCAGGGAACTAGCCGTTAGTACAAAAGTACTAGAGCCCAGCAGAGGGTGATGGAGCAATAATAACCTATGTAGAGGAGTGCAATCTTTATAGAAAATAACCAACCAAAAGTGACGTGATGCACAGGAGGAGAAGGGGTAAGCATCCCAGGTTGTAGGGAACCTGGGTGAACCAATGGTGCACTAGGGGATAACCTAATCATATTTAAAATGAAATGGCTAATGTAGCGTGAGATCCTCTTGAAGAGGTCCGCGCACAGGATAGTCCAAAATAACACTTAATAAAACAGGAAAAAGGGGAAAGTTTATTGAAAAAGTCGATTAACAAGGAATGTTGGTCACGAAAATCAAATTTAAACATCGTCAGGGTAATTTGGGGTCTGCTGAAGTAGACCCAAGCACTGATTTACCAATAGGCAAATACTTCCATCTAAATTAGTAGAATACACCAAAACTGACTTCACTTGTGTTTGATTGTAGTTATACTCTACCCAAACGCATAATTTTGTAAGTGAAACAGGTCTTGAACCCCCTGTTCCTCAATCAACCTAATTAAACCATCATCATTAATTGAATATCTTGTCCGTTTTAACGCCTGAGCTGACACAAGGGGCTGGGCGTTATGCACCTCACTAGCACCAACCTGAGCATATTTGGCTTGTACTCAGCATTGGTCTAATGTGTGCTTGAGGTCAGGGAGGGCCTGAAGCTTCACCTTCTAAACCTCCTGCCGCCCAGCCTAATCCTTGGGGTTGGCGCCTACTATCATGTCATTTAACCATAACATCTGAGGTCAGAGAGGTCGGCCAACTTGACACCTTTTGCCTTGCTCATTCCCTTCTTGTCCTTTTGATCCACTCCAAAAATCATGTCTTGGGACATGACATTACCCTCCAGTTTCTGTGGCTCCACCCCACCCCCAGGGGCCTAGCCAGAGAGATGTTCTTATGTACTTGGGGTAATTTCATGTCTGTAACAGCCAAGGTAGACTAGGACCAGCAGCATCTGTAAACCTTTTATGTAATGAATCAATAATGTCTTAAGCATGGCCACAATTGCGAGATGGGACCCAGTTGTTTTCTGCAGCATCAAACCCCTTCCATGATATCAGGTATTCTGCCTTCTTTTCACCCTGAATTAAGACACAATCTCCTCCACCTTCCATTTTGGTGCCCCATTTATAAGATGTGTTTCTGGGCTTTCAGGAAGGAGACCTGTCGTGATTCTGATATGAATGGACAATTATAGTGGGACAGCTAGGTCGGATTGGGAAGAATCTGCCAAACATGATATCAGTTACAATTATTCGAAGTGCCTCAAGATGAGGTGATATTGGGATATAATGATTTTTTAATTGGATCGCCTCTAAATAAGGTGATAAGGCGATAAGGCAATGTCGACATTTGACAAATATGAGGTAAATCGCTTACAATTAGGGTGATAGAGGATTAGAGAATAACAAGCCAAAATTGAGGAGAATCAGCGGAATAGAATAGCTCATTCTATGTGAGCAGTATCGCCTGAAGCCACTGTATATAAAGCGAGATGGTTGATTGAGAGAATAAGGTTGTTAATAGTAGAGAGAGAGCGGGACAGCAAAATATCGCTGTATTCATTGAAATAAATAAAAGAGTCAAATGGGGCAATTGCTCCTATTTTTCGTATATTTTTAAGTGTGTCCAAAGGACCGACAATCCCCACATTATCTGTCTGTTGCTCAGTGGGTTCAATCTGTATGAACAATATGGCAGATCCTAATGGTACTGTCCGAATAAATAACATTGGTGCTCACTACAGGGGGCCCATTGATCAACCACCAAACACTCTGAAACTCCAGTCGCCAGCCATGCCTTACACAGCCTGTGTTGTTGGGGAATCTTCTTGGAACACTGCACCAGCTGCATATGAGGAACTCAAACTTACTGTAGACGCGGTGCTCAAATACCAAGATGAACTCCTTCAAGAACGAGATGCTGTCATGCACCAGCTTGATAGCACGTATAGCCAAATGAAAATCTTGGGAAACAAAACAAGGGACTCACCAACCAATTGAATGATACCACCAAATGGCTGCAGTGCGCAGAGCAAAGACTGACCAATACTTCTCGGTCTTCTCACTGGGACAAGGATGACCATCAAGAGGGTGCATCATATGAGGAAGATTATGACGCTGGTCAAAGCTACTACATCCATGATGGTAGCATTGGATATGAATACAAGTCAGAACACCGCTCTCTCAAGTAATGGTGGTACCGCCCATGGCAGAAGGTCACGTTACCCCTGAAGCAGCGGAAATCCCAACTTCCGCTGACCCAGCTTCTCATTGGGAACTGCTTTTGGATCTTGACCCATTCCTTAGTATGGGCTAAAACCCCATGAATGGGATGAAAAGGTTAATATTGAAAAATTACCTCCGTTTGATTGAAATGGGAACATTCACGAGTTCTTCAAACAGTTTGAGTTTTTAGTGGAAGGTGCATCTGATAGGTGGAAGGCTAAGTTGTTGATATCTTTCTTGGATGTCGGGAGTGCTGATCATGTCACCTGTTACCTACCAAGTAGCTCTGTCACCTATAAGGGTGTGAAGGATACTGTACTCCGCCTGTTTAGGGGTACCTCAAAGATGTCCCAGCGGAAAGCAGAATTCTTAACAATTGGATTCCACTAAAAATGAGACTCTCCTGGAGTTTGCTGATCAATTCATAATGGAAGCCCACATTCTGATTGGGGCAGAGTACTTAGCAGAAGCCAACATGTGCATCGCCATGACCTCCACGGTGAAGCCATATCAAGAGTTTCACAATGTCATTTCACCTCTTCAGGATGATGACGTACCTCAGCTCAAGATTGTACAGTTTTTGTGTCACATATCACCTAACTTTCTGACACTGAATATGGAATGGAAGACTACAGCTGCTACTGCACCCTCTTATTCAAGAGAATACTCTCATCTGACCCCAGCTCCATTTAGCAATCCTTGGCTGTTCTATAGCTCTGTGCCTCGTCCTTGGCTGAATTATACTAAACAGTTTAATCAGCATCAATGGGCTGGTCATGAAAACTGTCAGCAACCCAGCTATTGACCAGGACCTAGCTATGACAAACGTCAACAATCATCTTACTGACCTGGGGCTGGTTACGCTGAATGACCCCAAACTTTCTGATCTGGACCCTCTTATGATAATCAAGGACGTGGCTCTTATGGGGTTAACTGCTATGAATTTGGCCGCCCTGGTCATTTGGCAAAATTTTGCCATAACCGCCATGTGAGCTACGTACAATAAGATCAATAATATGAGGGAAAAGATGGAGTGGAGTAGAGATGGGACCCAGTGCCTCCGCAATACCAACTCAAAACGTCCCTGAATCAATAGTAGTATACCCTGCAGAAGTCCCTTAGTATGATGACGGACTTTTTATATTAGCAGTTAGTTGGAGGAGTAAATGTAGTGACATGAGCTCAAGCCAAGGCGGCAGCGGAAGAAGAGTCCCAGAACAACCAAAGCCATATGCCTGTCAAATGCTTGATCAAGCTTCCTTGGACAAACTTGATTATGCTGCAGATGTGCCAACTCTATAAGGAGTAAACGTCACCCTTCTGGTAGATGCCATTGTCAAAGAAGACCCCCAAGCTGGTGAGGGGATAATGAGTTTTCTTGAAAAAGAGATCCTGTAAATGTTCACATATTAAAAAGTCAATATTTATTTATTCAGATAAGGTCAACCAGGGGACAAGCACTTCTGATATAGTGAGAAAACTAATGAAATTCGACAATTAAAGACACCCCAGAGGGTTCAAAGCCCCTCTTGTTGTCTCCAGGATCACCAAGATTAGTATGGTAGGGAGGGGGTTATGCTGGCTTATTCTTAGATGCAGCATGTGTGAAGGAAAGGATCAACTTTTAGGAACCATATGGGGAAATATGTGTTGATTGTCCTTCTGTTATGGGGTCATATGTCCAAACAGCCATTCTTGGAAATGTTTTAATATATGGCTGTGGAAGCGATGAATGGCTTCTTGGATTTTTGGAGCTGCTCCTGTGAACGATTCCAGTACCATTGTATGTATCGTCCTTAGTGCTATTGCTACTATTAGCGCCCTGAGAGATGGATGGTTAGGAGAGTTCATGTTTATAGCGACCATGTTCCTTGCTAGGCTGAATGGATGTCCGTTTTATTGGCGGAAAAGGCGCATGGCCTATTTCCATACAGCCACTGATGTTGGGCATTGTTCTAAACGGTGGGCTAGGCTTCCATACTGACCACATATTTCACATGAGGTATGAGTGTCATTTGACCGTTCAGCTGTTTGGTATACTCTCCACATACACCTCCGTACATGTGCTTTTATCCTGGGTTGAAGTAGAGGGTTATGTGTGTCTCTCCATACTCTTCTTTGGGTCTCCAGGTTGTAAGGTATGTCCATATGGTCCAGGTAATCTATCCTGGCTATGGTATTTGGGCTTTTGATTATTATATTGTCTGTGACTATTTTATCATTGATCTCCTGTCTGTGAGTTAGCCTTGGGCGTCCTCAGTGACTGGTTTGATCATTTATATGAATCCGCCATGTCGCTCTTCTCATGGCTAGGAGTATTCATTTGAAGTGTGCAGGAGTGCCATGTGGTCCTGCAGCTGTGAGTTGGGATGCCAGATACTTGGTTAATGTGTTTGGGTGATCTGGGTTTCTTAATTGTAGTGCACATGTGAAGTTATATCTTGCTGTTCTGGCCCCAAGTGTATCTGGAAGATCTGGACTAGTCACATGAGCTATCCAGGATCCCAGTATATGGGTTGCTTGCTCTATGTAATTAGTAAGCCCCATACCTCCAACTTTTCTAGAGCCAAATAGGGTTTCAAGGCGTACAGGGGGTTGTGGTTGGACTATAGCCATCCTTGTAATAGGGAGTGGACTGTGTTGAAGAAAGATGACGAGAAAGCGATTGCATGGGCTGTGAACCATATGATTGATAGAATCCTCAAGTTGGCTACCGTGACCCTTCCTATTAGACCTGTTTGGTGTCCATGTAAGGAGGCAATGCGTTTTGCTATTTTGTCTAATAATTGATTTTCCATCATGGAGTTAGCGTATCCTCCTGCTTCCAACCATACTCCCAAGTGACGAACAGGGCCAGCTGTTGACTTGGTGATGAATGGAAGTTTTAGTGAGTTCATTGCTAATTTTCGCCTCCTATATCTGGTCAGGAGTCTTGATGTTTTGCTAGCTTGTTGGCCCTGTGTAGATGGCATCCACTGGGTCTGATATTTTCCCAGGAATATAATTTCCGTTTTCTCAGTGCTAAGTGATGCGTTACTTATGGCTGAATAGTCTTGAATTATCTTCTCAATTCTGCAAGCGTCTTAATTGTTGGATATGCCCACCATGCAATCATCAGTGAAGGCCATCTTTTTGACTGGTGGTTGGCCCTTGACATTGATTCCTTTGAGTAGTGTGTTTGTATTTTGGATTAGAGGGTCCAAGCTAAAGTTGTAGAGTAGAGGGCTTAAGGGGTCTCCTTGTTTTAGTCCTCTCTGTGGGATAACTGGGTTGGTTAAGAAGCCTGCTCCCCGCACAGCCATGGTTGCAGACTCTGTAAACAACATTACCCAGTTTATGAATCTAATTGGAAGCTTGAATTTTTGAAGGAAGGCTCTAAGATAGGTCCAGTTCACCCTGTCATATGCCTTTTGTTGGTCTAAAAAGACAAGTGCTCCAGAGGTTTTGAACTGGCAGACATTTGCAACTGTGTGGATGTTATCCCATATGTATTTTCTCGACAAACCCATATTGTGATGGGTATATTGCATCCGTTGCAACTTCTCCTAATCATTTAGCCATAATTTCTGTGAAAATTTTTATATCTGTATTGGTTAGGGAAATTGGGCGCCAGTTGGATAGGTCTAATCTGTCTCTTTTCTTGAATAAAGTGACCGTGTAGGCTTCTTTGCCTCCAGGTTGGAGGCATGTTTCCATAATACACTTGTTCATTGAAGCTAGAAGAATGTTAGAGATGTTAGTAAAATATTTTTTATAAAATTCATAGGGAATCCCATCAGAACCAGGGCATTTCCCTCTTGGTGCACCGCGTACTACTTCCCATAATTCCTCGCATGATATATAAATTAATTAAATTGTTATTTTAAATCGCAGTGTCAATATGTGCACTTCTAAGGATTTTTTCGATTTTCTGTTTTGACTGGCTCAGATTTATACAATTTCGTGTAAAACCTGTGTACTTTGGTCGCGACTTCTTTGGGTGTTTCTGTTATAGATTTGTCCGGTTGATGGACCTGTGTACAAGCTATTATATTTTTCCTGGCATGGAATCATTAGAAAAAGTAGCTCGAGCAAGTTTCTCCATCTCTTATGTTTTTGCCTTTATATTGGATTCCAACTCAAAGTTGGTGTTCACGGATCAGGGTGTTTAGCAGAGCAGAAACCTCCGCCCATTTGCAACCCCATCCGTGGTTGTATCCCATTCTTGGTATATTGTTTTCTAGATGGTCAATTTCAGCCAATGTGTGTTTGATAATGGCTGAAACTGCCCTGTGTCTTCTAGATGATGTATGTTTAATTTGTTGGGTTGTTGAATTTTTGAATTTTCCCATGTGGTTAGTGGGTCCAAGCAAAAGGGTATTTGAAAATCCTTGGTTGAGGATAAATCCTCCATCCAGGATTGAAATTCTGAGTCAGCTAAACTTTCTGGGCGTATTCTGCACCATCTGGGTGCTTGGGTGCTTGGTTCCGCCAGATTGTAGGACACCAAAACAAGCTGATGGTCAGAGGATTTGATTTTTAAAGTTTTAAATTTTTGAATTTGGTGATGGAAAATTATTAGTGCGAGTATTAGGTCTATCCTCTACATAGAGACAAGTGTACTATTGTGTACATGTGGGCGTGTCATCTTTTTTAGCAGGGATTGCTTTTTAGGCAGTGGATCATATAGTCCCAGGGTGGCCTTTGGTACTTGAAGTTCCACTTGCCCTTGTGGTTTCTCCATTATGTATGGCCATTGGTCCATTTCTGGGTTAATCCAGCAGTTCATGTTTCCCATGACAAAAGTGTTTGCTGGTAGATTTAATTGTGTTAGGGCTGTGAGAAATTCTCTTTGGTCCTGTGCACCATTTGGGGCGTACACACTGGCAATTGTGTGCACTTCAGTGTGCCATGAGAATGTTACGGCGAGTACACGGCTGTCCAGGAATGAACTTTTATTAATTATTTTTAGTTTTGGTTTGCGCATACTATCACTCCACAGTGATGCAACCAAAACGATATTGTTGGGAGGAGCATTTTTTTCCCATGCCTCCTCCTCTCCCTGTAGACAGTGGGTTTCCTGACCAGCCAGGATATCCAAGGTGGGTTTTGTAGGAGCTCAACTTCTTGGCCCGGGATGTTAAGGCCTTGAGTCCCACTATGTTCAGCATCCCTATCTCTACTGAGACGCACAATGCGCCTCAGAAGTGGTTAGCAGGGCCTCCCAGCCCTACTCCCTCGCTCACATTGCTCTCCACTGCACCTCTGCTATGTAGAGCATAACCATGAGTAGGAGTTGGGGTGTATTCTGCCCCTTTCATCACCACAGTTTTTGCTCCTCTCTTGGCTTTTCTTGGTTTCAAAATGTTATTGCGGTGCACTTGTGGATTTTTATTGGCCACATTATTTTCTTGCACATTCCATTGTTGATTTCCCTCCTGATTGGGTTAACTTTCACATTTTCTGGGGGTGCACTTTCCCCAATTTTGCTGCATTCATTTCCAAATTGGGTTCCACCGAATTCAAACTGGTCAGATTGGGTGTATGATTTTCCATGGGATCTGATTGGTTCATGGACTTGAATTCCTCCATGTCTTCCTGGATCTTCTCCGGCAATATGGTTGATTCCACCGAGGCCTTTGCCTTGGCTGCGGCCAGCTTACAAGCTTGTTTGGCCACTTTTCATTCTTTTGGGGAATAGGATCAATTGTTTTATATTGTCCGTGTTCTCCCCAGTTGAAGGCTTGTGTAGTATCTGTGTTTTGGCGTACTCTGAGTCATCTTCGCTCATTTCCTCCTCACAGAATTACATTTCTCTCAGGCCTTCTTTAATGGGGCAAGCATGAATCTTATGCCCAAAGGCCTGGCAGTGGTTGCAAATGGGGGTGTCATTTCCACTGTTGCATGGAACAGCTGTGATTTTTTCCCATCAATTGTGAAGGATGCGATGTGGGGGATTTTTGTAATATCCTCTACTACATCCTGGTTCAGTGAAATTATTGCTATTGCCTTCCCCGTGCTAAGGGTCAGCATCAGCTGGAATCGTTGCATTTCAAATTGTTTAATTTCTCTGTAGGCTTCCAAGCCTTCTCGGAGATGTCTTTCAACTACTGTGCGCGCCAGTGTAGTCAGAAGATAGTCAAAAATGATGAAGATGTCTTTGGATTCTGTCCAACGGGTGCATTTGGTTGGGACCAATTGCTGTCTGTTGGGAATATTGAGTACTACTCTGACCTTTGCTGCATTGTTCGCTTCTTCCACAGTTTTGAACCCAAGGTCTACCCAACCTCTGCAGATAGTATGGGTTGTAAGGTACACCACATGCGGGAAAATTTTGTTGGGCTTTGCCAAACTTTTTCCACATTGTTGGTGTTTCTATGCCCAGGAAAACTTGTATCCTGTGTTCCACCAATGACATTGGTTGCGATTGGGTTACTTCCAAATAGCTTCAATATTTTACTAAGAAAATTGATGAAACCTGCGGGATGCGCAACCTCAGGATTTTTATTTTTGCTTAGTTTTTTTGTTTGTACTTGCGCGCTTGGTACCTTTGGGCGGTGCAGGTCTGGGTCCACTGCCCTTTACCACATGTGCCCAGCTCTTTACCTTATTGTTCATACTTATCTCGCCTGAGATTGATTATCAATTTACACTGTTTGAATCAAATCAAAATTACTAAAAGTGATAGTAATCGGAAAGAAAAGTTTCTTAACAGTCAATATTTGAATTTGAATTTATTGCGGGGAAGGCCAACCAGGGGATGGACACTTCCAAAAAGACATAAAGAAAATGGAACGTAGAACAGGGGAGGCACCCCAGAGAAGCAATGCTATCTCCTGTTGCCAGCGGGAACGCCACTACAGGGAGGAGGGGGAACGTGTAAAGGGGCCAAAACCACAATTGAGCACGTGTGTAGGAAGGAGTCCGAGTTAATGAACCAAACTGGGAACCAGGAGGAGACCAACTGATGGCGACGCGGTGGGAGGTATCCAAACATCCACGCTTGAAAGTGGTCTACTAAGTGGGACCAGAACTGGTGGACGGCTTCTGGGAGGGTGGGGGTGGAGCCTGCAATGGCATCCAAGACAATCGTGTGGATAGTCCACATGGCGATTGCAACCACCAGAGCATGGAGGGAGAGTGGGAGAGAGGGAGACCATAGATAAAGCAAACATATCCCTAGATAAACTGAAGGGATGTGTCTGATCCTGGCCAAGCAGACGTTGCACCTCGCGCCATATCGCTTTAGAGGTAGGGCACTTCTCCAGGAGGTGAAACAGCGTTCCATACTGGCCACACACGACGCAGGATGAGTGTAAAGTGTTAGAGCGCTCAGCAGTATGGTACACCCACCTCTGACATCGCCACACATGGGAACGGACATGAGGCAGCAGCAGAGGGTGGTGGGTGTATTTCCAGATTGACTTTTGGGTTTCAAGGGAATAAGGAATGTCCATCATGTCCAGGTAGTCCACCCTGGATAGAACATGGGACCGTGTGGGTATTATTCCGTCCAGAATGGGTAGCCCCTGTACCTCCTGTGTGAACCTGAGGAGAGGGGCGCCCTCTCTGGGCTGTGTGCCCACAAATACGGATTCTCCACTCAGCGCTCTGCATGGAAAGAAGGATTCGTTTGAAGTGGGGTGCAGTACCATGAGGACCAGCGGCCAAAGTGTGGGAAGCCAGATATTTCATTAAGGAGTGAGGGTGTGACAGATTGGCAAGGCCCAGGGCGCGGAAGAAGTTGGAGCGGGCTGCGCGGGACCAGTGTTGGGAGGGGATCATAGGGATGGTGATGGCCGCGATCCAGGTGCCCAGTATCTTTTCAGCATGGGCCTCAAAGTCGAGCAGGCCCATGCCACCACTATGGCGAGGGCCAAACATGACCTCAAGATGCACTGGCAGTGGGCGGCCCGACCAGAGCCACCCTTGTAGAAGGGCATACAGAGATTTTAAAAAACCTGGGGAGAAGGCGATGGCGTGGGCTCCAAACCAAACTTTGGAGAGGAGCATAGAGTTGGCTAGAACAACCCTGCCAGTAAGGGAAGTAGGGTGGGCTCTGAGGGAGGCTATGCGCTTTGTCACGTTATCCAGAATATGGTTTTCCATCATTGAAGAGGCATACCCGCCTGCCTCCAACCACACCCCAAGTGGCGGATGGGCCCAACGGTGGGGCGCTGCACAAAGGGGAGCACAAGTGGGGCGGTGTGGGGTGGGCAGGGTAAACAGGCACGTGTGCGAGCAGATGGGATGGGCTGGAAACAGGCCGCTGAGGCCCAGTGGGTTCAATACCGACCAAGGAGGATGATTTCAGTTTTGGAGGCGTTTAGTGCAGCTTTACTTACCCGGGAGTAAACCTGGATAAGGTCTTCAAGCACGCATGCATCATGGTTATTAGACACCCTGACCACACAATTTTCAGAAAATGCCATCATCTTGACTGGGGCTTAGCCTTACACATGGACCCCAGTGAGGCGGGCATTCACATTCTGAAGTAGTGAGTCAAGGCTGAAGTTATATAAGAGAGGGCTAAGGGGGTCCTCTTGGCATAGGCCCCTTTGAGGGCGGATTACTTCCGTGAGGAAGCCAGGGCCATGCACTGCCATTGTTGCAGATTCCGTCATCAGCATCACCCAGCTGATGAAGCGGGGGGTAGGCGGAATTGGTGTAGGCAGACCCTGAGGTAATCCCAGTTTACTCTATCATAGGCCTTCTTTTGGTCTAAAAATACAAGTGCCCCAGAGGCCGTGGACTGACATGCGTTAGCCACAGAGTGTACGTTGTCCCAAATCGACCTTCTGGATATGAAACCGAATTGTTCTGGGGAGATGGTGGCAGATGCTACAATCCCTAGACGGTTAGCCATAATTTTAGTTAAAATTTTAGTATCCGTGTTAGTTAGAGAAATGGGGCGCCAGTTGGCTAGGTCTAGCTTATCCCCTTTCTTAAATAGCGTAATGGTGTAGGCCTCTTGCCCTCCTGGTAGGAGGCGCGTTTCCAGAAGGCTCTGGTTAAGGGAGGCAATCAACAGTGGGGATCAATATTTGAAGTACTTATTATAGAACCCATACAGAATGCCATCAGGGCCAGGGCATTTCCAATTTGGTGCACCGTGGATGACATACCAGAGTTCGTCCAGAGTATCAAATTCATTAACTCTGGGTATCAGGAAATGGTGCAGATGTGAGCAATATCAAGAAATTTCGCCATTTCAGCCGGAAGAATTGGTTCAGATCGGTATAACTTGTAGTAATAATTATGTATCTCAATCTGCTACTTCAGCCAGCTTATCCGCAACGGAATTGTCTGGCTTTTGCACCTGTGTGCAGGCCAAGCTCTGGCGCGTTGCAAATAATTTTAGAAAAAAATAAGTGGAGCACATGATGCCCGCTGTAATGTGTATAGCCCTGTATTGAACACAAACCCAATGTTTGTGTTGCCTCTCAAGCACGTTGAGGTGGGCGGCTGCTTCTGCACACTTAAGGCCCCAAGCAGGGCTGTAGCTCTTGGCTGGGATGTTGGACTCCAGGTGGGCTAACTCCACCAGAGCGCGCGAGATGATGGCTGAGGTAGAGCGTGAGCGGTGGGAGGAGAGGAGGCGAGCATGGCAGATCATGTCCGCTTTGAAGGCTGACCAGGTGGAAATTAGGCCCACACAAAATGGTGTGATAAACTCTTTTGCCAAAGTTGCAGATTCCACCCATGTGGAAAATCCTGGCAACGCGAGTTTGGGTGGGCAAAGTTTGCATCAGTGCAGAGCCTGGCCTGCTGGGTTGGGTAGGTGGAAGGTGATCGAGATCAGCCTGTGATCAGAGAAATCGATTTTTGATGTGCGGAAGTGGGAAATCTGGGTATGAAATTTCATTAGTGTGAGGATAAGGTCAATGCAGGACATGGACCTTAACTGGCCATTGTGGACGTGTGGGTGTGACATGTTCATGAGTAGTAGAGCATGGCGTGGCAGTGCATCAAACAACCCTAGGGTGGCCTTTAGGACACGAAGTTCTACATGACCCTGGGGTGGGGAGGGTGAGGGAGGCCAGCAGTCAGTGGATGGGTCCAACCAACAGTTCATATCGCTGACTACAAAAGGGTCAGGGGGTAGCAGAAGGGATTTGACCGATGAGAAAATATTCCTGACGCTCTCATGCACAGGTTGGGGCATAGATGTTGACAATAGCATGCACCACGTCAGCCCACGAAAATTTGACCATGAGGACTCGGCCATTAAGGAAGGATTCAGATGATAAAATTTTTATAAATTGTTTTTTCAAACAAGCACCCCACAGTGCTTGGACCAGATGGACAGGGATGGGAGGAGCATGGTTTTCTAAGCATCCTCAGAACCGCGTGGACAGTGGGACTCCTGGATGGCCAGGATGTCCACGGGTAAATTATTTTGTAAAAAACTCAGTTTCCTAGCCTGGGACGGTGAGGCCTTGAGTCCAGCGATGTTCAACGTCCATAAAGTAAGGGCTCCCCCATCGCACCTTAGGTGTGAGGGGAAGGGCACCCAGGCCCTTCAGCCTCCTCTTGATCCTTGCAGCACTTCTCAGCACCCCACGTGTGTGCAGCAACATAGTCAGAAGAGTGGGTGAGTTTGGCAGCTGGGTTCACGTTGGCTTTATCCTTTGCTTTTGGTTTCCCCGCTGCAGAGCGATTTTTTTGCGGTGCGCTTGAGTTTGGTGCACCATCAGTTGAATTAAAAAAATTTTAGGCAGGCTGGAGATTAAATCAGTTCCAATTGAGGCTTGGGTGCAAAGGTCAGGTGAGATTGAGTCGCCCATCAGATCCTCAGATTGGGTGGCCCAATCAGCTTGGGAAGCCCTATCTGATTGGTTGAGAGATTCCCAAGCTGCTTCCACCGCAAAGGTCTCAATGTCCTCCTGGAATTGGGAGTGTGGGATAGCGGAGGTGACCTTGGCCGTCTCCTTGGCTGTGGCCCTGCAGGCCTGCTTGGCCTTCTTCCGCTCTTGAGGGGATATTGGCTTTACTAGTAAGTAGCAGCCTTGTGCTCCCCATGGGAAGGTCTCTTTAGTATCGGCAGTTGGTTCATAGTGGGCCTCCCCATTGTTCATGGCCGCCGAGGGGTGTTCTTGGAATATGATGCCCTCCTTTTTGGGGCAAGCGTGTGCCTTATGGCTGAACGCATCACAGTGGGTGCAGATGGGGGGCGCTGTCCATGGTGACCCAGAAAGGGTGGGTGGTATGCCCCTCAATATTGATATAAGAGAAGTGTGGGATCTGGGTTAGATCCTTCGCTATCTTCTCAGTTGGGGTCAGAACTGCAATGGCTTTGCTAGTGCACAGGTGTGGCATCAGCATAAAGTGTTGAATCTCAAGGGATTGAATTTCGCCATATATGGCGAGCCCATCCTTCAGGTGTTGTTCTAGTACAGCGCGTTTGACCATAGTAGGCAGAAAGTCGAAGGTGAGAAAAATTTGGTTGGATTTTGTCCATCTGGTGTGCTTAGTTTTGATGACCTGCTGCCCTTTGGGGAGGTCAATTACAATGCGCACAACAGCAGCTTTGTCCGCTGCCTCCTTACTTTCAAAACCAAGATCCAGCCAACCGCATGACATGGAGTGGGGTGCTACATACACAACATTCAGAAAATGAATGTGTACATCTCCACAAAACTTTTCCCACAGCGCCATTTGTTGAAAATCCAGGAACACCCGAACTCCATATTCCACCAGCAAAAGTGGTTGAGAGTGCGGCGTATTGATGTACTGGTTGCATCGCACCAGACAAGCTAGAATTTCTGGGGAAATGGTAAACGCCAGTTTTTTGTTATTGTCTAATCCGCTGGATTCTCTGGGGCGTTTGCGTAAGTTGGAAGTCATGGGGCCACCTCCTTTGCCTTTTACCTTACTTGCCCAACTGCTCCCTGACATGGGTGCAAACTAATCTCCTCGGTGAGATTATCAAATTAAAGTCAGTCTTGAATTGAATTTGTTGCAAAAGTGATTGCAACTAGAAAGAAAAGTTTTTAAACAGTCATAATTCTTATTATGAGTGTACATACTGTGATATTTTTGTAGCGAAAAATAGGGTTTGCGCTATAATAGATACTGGTGCTCCAGTCAACATAGTTTGCACTAAATTGATGGCAAATTTGACGTTGAAATCTGATTTGAATCATCAAATGGTGTACGGAACTGCTAGAGCAGTAAGCACCATCTCTAAGGGGGCTTACAGTGCGCTACCTCTGCACTTTGGGTCCATTGTCATTGTAGCACCGGCAATTGTGCTGCCAAATGAAAACTACAACCTGTTAATTGGAACCGCTTTCTTGCACCGTTTTGGGGCTGTTGTTAATATGACGGAGGAGACCCTCACCATTCTGGGTCAGCGGATCCCAATTTACTTCACTACTAGCGGAGTACCAAAGGATCTGGCGTATATGAGCCATATCAACCTTGCCTATACTGATGGGGTGATGCCTGTTCGCTGTCACTGACTAAAGCGCAAGACTTGGCATCTTCCCGAGAAGATATATGAATGTCAAGGGATACCTCTTCGAGCTGCAGGGCCCATATCTATTCCTTCTGGACATCAAGTCTTAGTGAACACTGGGTTAGAGGTGGAAGTGCCTATTGGGCTAAATGGGGAAGTCATTGGGCTCTATCATCAAATGCAGTTTGAGCCTCATGTGGCCCCAGGGATTATACTACCAGGACATGGAGAGATTAAGGTTTTGTTAGCAAACCTCCAGAACAAACCAATGCAAAATCGCCGACACCAAATTGTAGCATAAATACATTTGATTCCAACTAGACAAGGTCTTTCAGGTTCATGAATTTGGGTCGAAGGAGGAATTTGGTCTACCAGTTGAGACACTGACTGGCATACTAATGGTGGTACTGTGGAGTAATTTAATAGGAGTATTAGAAGAGCAAAAAAACCAAGCGATAGCTTTATTTCAGAAATTCAAGGGGATTTTCGCTGTCAATGATCACAACTTAGGGTGTGCTTGGGGGTGGTCCATCGAATAGACACAGTAGATCATCCCCCTATAAGGTCCCAGCTGATCCACCAATCAAGGGCAGCAGAAGACGTTGTCACTAACAAAATTGACAAGTTGCTAGAGCAAGGGATGCTCAAACCATCCAAAAGTCTGTGGGCTTTGCCTGTTCTTATTGTAAAAAAGAAGGATGGACCATCTGTGTAGTAATAAACTACCGGAAGATCAACAGTATCACAAAAAATGACTGTACCCTTTGCCAAGGATCAATGATGCTTTGGATTGGTTAGGGGGAGACCATTACTTTTCAGTGATGGACTTGATATCAGGTTACTGGCAAATTGCGTTACCCGCGGTGGAACAGGAAAGGTGCGCTGTAATTACCTCCAAAGGCATTTTTCAACTGACGTGGATGCCTCAAGGGCTATGCTATGCCCTAACTACGCTTCAGAGAGACATGGATACTATTCTTGGTGACCTGAAACTGTCATGAATCCTTGTATACCTCAATGATATTGACGTTTTCTCTCAAACCTTTTTGGAACATCATGACCACCTAGAAGCAGTATACCGCCGGCTGGCTGAGGTGAACATTAATATTAAACTTCAAAAATGTAACTTCTTCAAAGATCAATTGGAATACCTGGGGTTCGTGGTAGACTCTAAAGGGCTGAAACCACAGCAGGCTAAGGTGGAGGCCATCAGCAAAATGACCACTCTCAATAGTAAACGCGACATACAGGTATTTTTGGTAGTGGTCAGTTACTACTGGTGCTTTATCCCTAATTTTAGCTGTATTAGGGGGCTGCTATTCGAGTTGTTAAAAAGGACGCTGTGTTTGAATGGATGGAACGTCATCTTTCCGCTTTCAATACACATTGTACGGCGTTGATCAGCACACCGGTGTTACACTATCTAAACTTTGATTAAGAGTTTATTGTTCAGATGAATGCGTCCCTTTCTGCTGTTGGGGCAGTACTTTCTCAGAAAGATGATGAGGGAGAGGAACATCCTGTAGCGTACTGTAGTCAAAGTCTGAACTGTCACAAGTGTAATTATACTGTGACCGAGTGGGAGTGCTTGGCAGTGATCTACACGTATAAGCAATTCAGAGTCTATCTGCATGGGGTAAAGCTTAAAGTCGTAACAGATCACACGTCATTATGCTGGTTGCAGAACCTCAAAGAACCTGAAGGCCGCTTGGCTCAATGGGCTCTTAAGTTGCAGGCTTATGACTTCGAGATCCTCCATCAGCCAGGAGTAAAGCATCAGAACGCTGACTGTTTATCTTGATTGCTGACTGTTGTGGTGATAACGACCTCAGTGACATGATGTATGATAAGATGCTCAGTGGAAAATATGACGATGAACCGCCTCAAGTGATCAAAGTGTTAAACAAGATGCAACTAAATACCTTCCAATAGAATGGGGAACTGTACAAGTGGATTGGCGATTCCACGGTGAATTTTCCATGACCTTAAGCATGACTGGGAATCATTATGAGCGCCCACAGGGCAGTCAGGCATGGTGGGGTGCGCAAGACAATGGAGTTGTTGCGCCCTTGGTACTATTGGGAAAGCACAAGCTTTGATGTGCTCGAAACTATTTCCTGTTGCCATCAGTGCCAAGTGGAGAAGCCATTCTGCTGTAAGACTTCATATCAGGCAGCAAAACCACATTTCACTTGGCACATGGTTTCCCTTAATGTCATTGGTCCCTTGCCAACAGGAGGTAACTGGTGTAAGTACATTCTTGTGGCTATCGACCACTTGACCTGGTGGGTCAAGTGAGAGCAATACAAGATTTGGGGGCAGTTACAGTTGCCAAGTTCGTGATGGAATGCATCATTAAGCAACAAGTATGCCCTCAGTTCATTCTCACTGATAATGGAACCAACTTCACCTCACACATCCTCCCCAAACTTAATGAGCTTATGGGAATCCGCGGGGTTCTGATGACCCCATACTACCCAAATCTAATGGAATGGTCAAACGAGTGAATGGGACTCTGGTGAACATACTCCAAAAATTAGTAACGGATCACCCTGCTGACTGGAGCTCTCTCCTTTCCAATGCCATTTTCGCCTATAACACTAGTTACCATTCTGCCATGGGGAAGAGTCCCTTCCAACTACTATATGGCTGACACCTGGCCCTTCCGGCATTACTTTATTCGTTTGTAGAAGACATTGGCGAAATGGAACCCCACCACTATTTGACTAACCTCATTAACATTCTGATCAAACTGAAAACCGAAGCATATTCCTTCAGCTTAGCCAAGAAGATCAGGAATCAGGCTGCTGATCAGGTACATTGTAGCGGGCTGGCCCATTCAAGGAAGGTGATATAGTTCTCTTCCATGACCAACATGGATTCAGGTGGAAAAACAAGCTGGCCAGTATTTGGATTGGTCCGTTCAAAGTTATAGAGAAAGCTGGGGTTGATGCATATATCATCAAGGACCCCACAAGTGGTCAGATCATTAACTGGGTACATGCAAAGTTCCTCTGACCATACAAACAATAGGAGCCTTATTGTCCAATCAAGGAGGGGGTAATGTCGCAATTCTTATATGACTGGATGATAATAGTGGGACAGCTAGGGCGGATTGAGAAGAATCTGCCAAACATGATATCAGTTACAGTTATTTGAGTGCCTCAAGATGAGGCAATATTGGGATATAATGGGTTATTATTAATTGCCTCAAAATAAGGCAATAAGGCAATAAGGCGATGTCAACATTTGATGAATATGAAGTAAATTGCCTACAAATAGTGCGATAGAGGATTAGGGAATAACAAGCCAAATCTAAGGAGAATTGGAGAAATAGAATAGCCTAAGCTATGAGAGCAGTATCGCCTGAAGCTGCTGTATATAAGCAAGATGGGCGATTGAGAGAAGAAGGTTGTTAATAGTAGAGAGAGAGGGATAGTGAAAGATCGCTGTATTTATTGAAATAAATAATAGAGTTGATTGGGACAATTGCTCCTATTTTTAGTATATTTTCAAGTGTTTCCGAAGGACCAATGATCCCCACATCATCTGTCTGTTTCTCAATGGGTTTGACCTGTACAAACAATATGGCAGATCTAACGGTACCATCTGAATTTATAACAAGACCCTTGTTGGGAGACAGTTTAACTTCATAAAATGTGGCAATGATTCAGATCTTTGATGGTAAGCCAGATGGTAGGAGGCAAGATCCCTTTCTAACCACGCAGCAAGATCTTATTTCTTTAGTCCCAAATTCTTACATGGCTTCTTGATAGATCTATTCTTAGAATGATCATCACAAGATCCCCCTTTTTATATTCAAGCCCAACTCTTTATTTACCATCCACGTTTTCTTTGTGGACATAAATGGTAGCTTCCAAGTTTATATTTACTTTTGGTTTAAAGCTCTTGATGAATTTTGCAAAGACCACCATGACTTCCAGCTTTGACCCACAAATAGGACACATTTAAACGTAAGGTTAAAACCATAATTGGAAAATAAGTGAGAACATCCAATGGAAAAATTCTGGTCGTTGTTATAGCTGAATTGCGCTAAAGGGAGGTGTGAGGCTCAATATGAATGAGCACCACCGTGCAACAACAAAAAAATTGCTTCACACATTGGTCCAGTCGCTTTTTTGCCATCTGATTTTGGGTGGAAGGCAGTAGAGTGGCATGGACTAATTTGAAGAGCCTTGCATAACTCTTCCCAAAATACTGATGTAAACTGAGGTCCATGATCATTAATAAATCCGTAGGAACGCCATGAGCAGAGAAAATGCGGGAGACAAACAGCTTAGCCATTTGGGCCGCTGTCACTGTGGAGTAAAATGGGATAAAATGGGCAAACTAGGTGAAATAGTCCACCACCACCATAATGGCATTGTACCCCTCAGATAATGTAAATCCACAATATATCAACTGAGAGGGAAGACAAAGGCCCCTCTGCTTTATGGAAAGGTACTAAAAAGCCAGAAAAGAGTTGACAATTTGGTTTCATACTGTTGCAAAAGGCACTCCTTGTTATACATTGCAAACTGTGCAGAAATTCCCTTCCACTTATATTTGTAGTGGATAAGCTCCAAGGTTTTAGCCTTTCCAGGATGGCCCACTGTTATCCCAGCATGATGCTCCTTGATTATCTCCAACCAAAGAGGTCCAGCGGGAACCTATAAGCATGTTATGGCTAATGACATGATAATAAGGACAGTGGTGGCAACAAAGCTTAGCGGAATAAGGCTAAGGGTATCAAGCTGGTTGGCCTTCCTTATTTGAATCACATCCTAGACCAACGCGTGGTAATAGGAAAGTATGACCAAGTTAATTTAGAGGTTTGCCTGATGAGCGTACAAGCGTTAAATCAATGGCGCTGAAATGCACCAGTTATGTAGTCAAGTGTGATGGGTTGTTATGTTTGTTGAATAATGGGGTTTTCACCCCATTGATCTTACAATATTGCCCAATCTGGCATTATTTGACTTCAATCAATCACTAGAGTTCACACTTACTCAAGATATAGCACTATGATTGATGGTAAGCATCAATTATTGATGAATTTTAGGTGAAGTGCCTCAAAAAATGGGAAATGGCCCCCCTTTCCAAATTCCTTTAAAGTAGTTTTGTTAAGAAAAACTACATTCATTAGTTGACTTGTTTTACAACACCGTTCATTTACCTGTCAGATGAATCCTTATTTTGACCTCTTTGCAACCTCCTTGAAAAGATCTCAAATAAAATAGTGCTTTTTACTTTTTATAAATTAAATACAGATCCTATTTCCCATTAATTAAACCTGGACCCCTCCAGATCATAGTAACAAAGAACCTCAATTCTGATCTGAAACTTGATGATGGACTCCTCCCTGGCGTCCAACTAAGTCTTAGCAATTTGGTATTGTCGTGCTTTGCCCTAGTCTGGATGAAGCCTTGACTTTATAGGTTACTTTTTGTTGTTACTTTAATCAATGTCAACGTTATCCATTATTGCTGTTGACATTGGTTCATGAATAATAATAGTTTACCAATTTTTATTTTTAATGGGCTAAAGCCCAATAATACTAATAATAATCTATTTTAAGTACTGAGGGATTTCTGTCACAGCTATTGACATATTTCCTAGTAATAACCGCCCCTCAAAAGCCAAGTCCAACAAGCCCTTTGAGCAAAGACCTGAACCCTAAGAGTCACTGATGACCCTTATAAGGTCATTGACAGAAAATGGGTTCTGGATTTGCTATCCAGGGCTGAGGAAAATGGACCATATGAGTTGAAAAATCTGGTGGAAGTTGACCCTAAAATCCGGGAAATTACATGATTTAAGGTTACAGGCTTTTAGCCAAATTCAAAATTTTTTGACTTTGTTGAAGAACAAATAATTTGTGGCTCAGATCAGATTTTAATAACTATTTGGAACCTTTGTAAATTTTTATAAATTAAGTCCCAAGCTGAGAAAGGCTTTGCTTTTCTCAGATACTCTGATCTATCTAATAACTTATATAGGAATTTTTGGGCAAGTTTTTCTGCATTTTTGGTTAATTTCAACAAAAATACACCTCTCAGAAGTTCTGCATTGGCTGGAGTCCGTTTTCCACTCTTTAACTCTACAGCTGTATGCAAGCCCTCCACTCAAACTGAGGCTTATTCCGCCAGCTCTACCACTTCTATTTCGCCGCCCTTTGCCTAGATTTTACGCCACCTTTTCCAGCTCCTAGGGCATCTTGTCCCTGATGGTTGTGACCAGTTTGGTGTGCGTTTTGCTCCACAGGTTTATATGGAAACATAATACAGACCTTTTATGACGTTTCTTCATTTTGTTGAATCATTTGGCTTTGTTGTCACACCTTTGGCCTGGGTTTTTCCCCTCAGCGACCTCCTGTGCTCCAGTTTCTCTAACCATTTCCCATAATAACGCTGAGTTCACAATCTAACGAATTCTGGATATGCCACATTTATTGCTCCACTGGCTGATAAGATAAGTTAAATATCTATGCCTATTTAATATCATATTGATGTTAAGCCTGAGGATATATTAAGTCTTTAAATCCTCTAGTCAACCACCTTATGCCACCTATTATGCCATATTCTCTATTTGTTCCCTTATGGCAGATAATGGAAACCACTTAACTGGGCTACCATTATTGATCTCAGTCCAAACTTCAATGATTAATTCTGATCTAATCCAACTCTGAACTTGGACTGTGCCATCGCCTCCTACATTTCTGAATCTACTTCCACCCTTACACATAGTACAAGCCTATCACTCATCATAATCCTGATTTCCTTCTAGTACTTTAGATAATACTATTGTTTACATGATAAACTTAACCTCTTATACCTTGATTTATCTCAATAGAAATGTTCCCTTGGGCTAGTTAAGCCCATTGTAAAGATTTGATATAACTGGACAATAAGCTATAGCCCCAGAGGATCATAATTATGATTCAAGGCAAGCCTCAAAATTGAGCGGAAGTTATGTTTTTGTGAGGCAAATCAAAGTATTCCATAGTTTGGCAAATCAAGGGAATTCCACCAAAACTTCAATGATAGAATAAACACCTAAAACTCATAGCCAATAGTAATTACTACGCGGAAGGGTCAAAAATCAACA
Source organism: Massospora cicadina (assembly GCA_022478985.1). Classification (NCBI taxonomy): domain Eukaryota; kingdom Fungi; phylum Entomophthoromycota; class Entomophthoromycetes; order Entomophthorales; family Entomophthoraceae; genus Massospora; species Massospora cicadina. The sequence continues at coordinate 34,824 of JAKSZP010009689.1, forward strand.
TGAATACCAAGTATTAATAGTTGAGAGTGAAAATGAGAAGGGGGTCTTTTTTGAAGAAAGAGAAAAGTATGGAAGCATAACGGAAGTAGCCATTAAGTTTCTTAATAAATAAATTGGTATATTTGGGGCAATAGCTCCTTATTAAGCCTTTATTATTATTAATTATCAAGGGGCCAGTGATCCTCATTTTTCTCGTCTGTTGCTCATTGGGTTTTAACCTGTGCAACCCATTTGGCGGAATCAACAAAATCTGCCAAAAGTTAACAGTGGTGCTCACTACATGGGGCCCATTGATCAACGCTAAAAAAACTTTGTTTTTTTAAAAGCCATGGCACAACCAGCTCGTCTTGATGGGGTGCTACCTCAGTTTATTGAATTGTCTCAATAAGCGGAACTTAACCTTGGCTTGGATACACTACTCCAGGCTCAAAAAATGCTTTTATAAGAAAAAAGTATAACTGAGCAGCTTTCCAAGACCTTTCACAACTGCACCTGGTGGTGACCAAACCAACCAACTTGCTGACCTCTTGGGCAACACTACCTAGCGGCTATACTGTCCAGAGTGCAAAGTAAATAATGTTATTAGGGAAGAGGAGATATGCAGCGACAAGCTGCTCCCATCTAACCGTGATGAAAACATACATGTGTTTTTCAAGCAGTTTGAATATGCTATAGAGGGGGCTTTTGATCGGTAGAAAGCTAAACTGTTGTTATCTGATTTGGATGTTACAAGTGTTGACCAGGTCACATGTCACCTTAAGGATAGTACCAAAGAATATCAAGAGGTGAAGGAGACCGTGATCCGCCTGTTTGGGGGTGTGGCAAAAATGGCACGGCGCAAGGAAGAATTTTTGACAATTCAGTTTCAAAAATGAGTCCTTGGTGGAGTTTGTGAAGCGTTTCACGTTGAGGCTCATGTGTTTTTAATTTTTAATTTATTGCGGGGAAAGCCAACCATGGGACAGACACTTCCAAATATGACTCAGGAAAGATAAACTTAGTACCAGGGGAGGCATCCCAGAGAAGCGATGCTATCTCTTGTTGCCAGCGGGAAAGCCACTTATGGTGAGGGGGAGGGAACGTGTGAAGGGGCCGTAGCCACTATTGAGCACGTGTGGAGGAAGGGGTCTGATTTGATGAACCAGACTGGGAACCAGGAGGAGACCAGCTGTCGGCGACACAATGGGAGGTATCCAAACATCCACGCTTGAAAGTGGTCCACCAAGTGAGACCGATATCTGTGAACAGCTTCTGGGAGGGTGGGGATGGAGCCAGCGATGGCATCCAAGGCAATCGTGTGGATAGTCCACATAGCGATTGCAACCACCAGAGCACGGAGGGAGGGTGAAAGGGGGAGGCCATTGATGAAGCAAACATATCTCTTGACAAACTGAAGGGATGCGTTTGATCCTGGCCCAGTAGACGTTGGACTTCGCGCCATATCACTTTAGAGGTATGGCACTTCTCCAGGCGGTGGAACAGCGTTCCATACTGGCCACAATGACACAGGATGAGTGTAAAGCGTTAGAGCGCTCAGCTGTATGATACACCCGCCTCAGGCAGCGCCACACATGGGAGAGGACTTGAGGCTGCAACAGAGGATGGTGTGCGTATTTCCAGACAGTCTTTTGGGTCTCAGTGGAATAAGGGATGCCATCATGTCCAGGTAGTCCACCCTGGATAGGACATGGGGTCGAATGGGGATCACGCCATCATGGATGGGTAGCCCCTGTACCTCTTATGTAAACTGAGGAGAGGGGCGGCCTCTTCGGGTTGTATGTCCACTAATACGAATTCTCCACTCTGCGCTTCACATGGAGAGTAGGATTTGTTTGTAGTGGGTTTTAGTCCCATGAGGACCTGTGGCCAATGTGTGTGATGCGAGGTATTTCATCAGGGAGTGGGGGTTTGATGGATTTTTGAGGCCCAAGGCTCAGGAGAAGTTGGAGCGGGCCTCGCGGGACCAGTGTTGGGATGGGAGTGTAGGAGCGGTGACGGCCGCGATCCAGGTGCCCAGGATCTTGGCAGCATGGGCTTTGAAGTCAAGCAGGCCCATGCCACCTTGATGAGGGCCAAACATGACCTCTAGCCGTACTGGTGGAGGGCGGCCTGACCAAAGCCATCCTTGCAGCAAAGTATACAGGGATTTGAAGAAGCTTGGGGAGAAGGGGATGGCGTGGGCTCCAAACCAGACTTTGGATAGATGCATAGAGTTGGCAAGAACAACCCTGCCAGTGAGGGTAGTAGGGTGGGCTCTGAGAGAGGCGATTCGCTTCATCACGTTGTCCAGTATACGGCACTCCATTACTGCTGACGCATATCCGCCTGCTCCATCCACACGCCCAGATGGCGCACCAGTCCTATGGTAGGACGTGGCACGAAGGGGAGCACCAGTGGAGAAGTGTGTTGAGTTAGTAAGGCGTGGACGTGGGCGAGCAGATGGGCCGGGTTGGGAACTAATTGCTGGGGCCCAGCAGTTCTGAAACCGACCAAGGAGGATGATTTCAGTTTTGGAGGCGTTCAGTGCCGCGTTGCTTACCCGGGAATATTCCTGGATGAGGGCTTCAAGCGCGCATGCATCTTTGTTATTAGACACCCCCATCACGCAATCATCTGCAAATGCCATCATCTTGACTGGGGTTTGGCCTGGCACATGGACCCCAGTGAGTTGGGCATTCACATTTCGCAGTAGTGGGTCAAGGCTGAAGTTGTATAAGAGTGGGCTGAGTGGGTCCCCTTGTCGCAGGCCCCTTTGAGGGCGGACTACTTCCGTTAGGAAGCCTGGGCCACGCACTGCCATTGTCGCAGATTCTGTGAGCAGCATCACCCAGTTTATGAAGCGGGGGGGTAGGCGGAATTGATGGAGGCAGGCCCTAAGGTATTCCCAGTTTACTCTATCATAGGCCTTTTGTTGGTCCAAGAATACAAGTGCCCCAGAGGCTGTGGACTGACATACATTAGCCACAGAGTGCACGTTATCCCAAATTGACCTTCTGGGGATGAAACTGAATTGTTCTGGGGAGATGGTGGCAGATGCTACAGTCCCTAAATGGTTAGCCAGAATTTTTGTTAAAATTTTGGTGTCTGTGTTTGTTAGAGAAATGGGGCGCCAGTTGGGATAAGTCAAGCTTATCCCCTTTCTTGAAGAGTGTGACAGTAAAGGCCTCATGTCTTCCTGGTAGGAGGCGCGTTTCTAACAGGCTTTGGTTAAGTGAGGCTAGCAGCAATGGGGATATATATTTGAAATATTTTTTATAGAACTCATATGGAATGCCATCTGGGCCTGGGCATTTTCTGTTTGGCGCACCATGAATGGCTATCCATAATTTGTTCGGAGTAATTAAATTCATTATTTCTGGGTATCAGAAAACGGTGTGGATATGAGCTCAGTCGAGAAATTCCGCCATTTCTGCTGGCTGAATTGGTTCAGCTTGGTATAACTAGGAGTAATATTTTTGCATTTCGATTGCCACTTCAGCCGGTGTATCTGCAATGGAATTATCCAATCTTTGCACCTGTGTGCTGGCCACGCTCTGGCATGGTGCAAAATTTTTTTAAAGAAGTATGCGGTGCACTTGTCAGCTTTAGTGATATGTGCTGCCCTGTATTGGACACAAACCCAATGTTTGTGTTGCCTTTCGAGTGCGTTGAGGTGGGCAGCTGCCTCCACCCACTTCCAGCCCCATGCAGGGCTGTATCCTGTGGCTGAAATGTTGGACACCAAGTGGGCCAATTCCGCCAGAGCGCGTGAGACAACCGCCAATGTGGCACGTGAGCATCTGGAAGAGAGATGGTGATAGTGGCGGATGGTGTCCTCTATGAAAGTTGCCCATGTGGAAATGGGGTCTGCGCAAAATGGTGCAACAAATGATTTCGCCAAAGTTGCCTCTTCCACCCACGTGGAAAATCCTGGTGACATGAGCTCAGGGGGTGGATTTTGCACCAATGTGGGGCCTTTGCAACTGTGATGGGTAAGTGGTAGGTTATTGAGACCAGTAGGTGGTTGGAGAATTCCATTTTCATTGTTTTGAAGTGGGAGATGTGGGGTTGGAATTTTGCCAGCGTTAGAATAAGGTCGATGTGGGTCATGGACCTTAATTGGCCATTGTGGATGTGGGGACGCGTCATGTTTTCGAGCAGTGGGGCATGTCATGGCAGCGCATCCATTAACCCAAGGGTGGCTTTTAGAACGCATAGTTCTACGTGACCCTGTGGGGTGTGGGGTGAGGCGGCCACTGGTCTGTTGGTGAGGTTAGCCAACAGTTCATGTCACCAACTAGGAAAGAATCAGGGGGTAACGGGAGGGATTTGACCAATGAGAAAATTCCCAATGCTCGTGTGCACCATTTGAGGTGTAGATGTTGACGATTGCATGTGCAACGTCAGCCCACGAGAAGGTGATGACAAGCACTCAGCCATTTAGGAATGTTTCTGAGGATGTGAATTTGAAAAAATTATTTTTCCAAATTAGCACCCCACAGTGCTTTGACCAAAAAAGGATAGGGATAGGAGGAGCATTGTTTTCAAGCTTCCTCAGAACCTCGTGGACAGTGGGACTCCTGGATGGCCAGGATATCCACGGGTAAATTGTTTTGTAAAAACTCAGTTTCTTAGCCCAGGATGGGGAGGCCTTGAGTCCGGCGATATTCAGCATCCCTAGAGTGAAGGTTTCCCCCATCGCACCTTAGGTGCGAGGGGGTGGGCCCCTGGGCCCACCAGCCTCTTCAAGGTCCCCACAGGCTTTCACAGCAGCGCGGGTGTTAGCAGCAATGCTATTGGAGTTTTTGTTGATTTTTGCAGAAAGAGTCGCGTTGGCTTTGGCCTTTGCTTTTTGTTTTCCCGACGTCAGACAAATTTTTTGCGGTGCGGATAAGTTTGGTGCACAATCAAGCAGGTCAAAAAAAATTTTTCAGTTGGGATAGGTCCCAAGTCAGTTTCGACTGGAGCTTGGGTGCAGCGATTGGGTGAGATTGAATCTCCCATTGGATCCTTAGATTGAGTGGCCCGCTCGGCATGGGCTTCCCAATCTGATTGGGTGATGGATTCCTGAGTCGCTTCCACCGCGAAGGTCTCCATGTCCTCCTGGTGTTGTGAGTGTGGGATGGTGGTGGTGGCCTTGGCTGCTTCCTTGGCCGCAGCCCTATGGGCCTGCTTGGCCTTCTTCCGCTCCTGCAGGGAGATGGGCTTTATTAATAGGTAGCAGCCTTGTGCTCCCCATGGGAAAGCCTCCTTGGTGCTTGCGGTTGGTTTGTAGTGCGCCTCTCTGCTGGCCATGGCCGCCAAGGGGGTGCTCTTGGAATGTGACGCCCTCCTTGATGGGGCATGCATGCGCCTTATGGCCAAACGCATCACAGTGGGTGCAAATGGGGGGCGTGCTGCCCACGGTTTTCCAGAATGGGTGGGTGGTATGCCCTGCAATGTCAATAAAGGTGGAGTGCGGGATCTGGGTTAGGTCCTTTGTGATCTCCTCAGTTGGGGTCAGAACTGCGATGGCTTTGCCAGTGCACAGGTGTGGCATCAGCGGGAAACGTTGTTTTTGAAAGATTGTATTTCGCCATATATGGCGAGACCATCTTTCAGGTGTTGCTCCAAAATATCACGTTTTACCGTAGTAGGAAAAAAGTCAAACGTGAGGAAAATTTGGTTTGACTTTGTCCCTCTGGTGCATTTGGTTTCGACGACCCATTGCCCTTCAGGGAGGTCGACCACTATGCGCACCACTGCAGCCTCGTCTGCTGCTATTTTGCTTTCAAAACCTAGGTCCAGCCAACCACGTGACATGGAGTGAGGTGCAACGTACACCGCGGTTGGGAAAATTTTGTGTACATCTTCACAAAATTTTTCCCTCAAGGCCGTTTTTTGGATGTCCAGATACACACGGACTCCAAATTCCACTGACGAAAGTGGCTGGGAGTGTGGCGTGTTGATGTACTGGTTGCATCGTGCTTGCCACGCGAGTATTTCAGGGGAAATTGTGACTGCCAGTTTTTTGAGCTTTTTGTCTATTCCACCGGATTCTCTGGGGCGTTTTTGAACGCTGGAGGCCATGGGCCTTCCGCCTGCTCCTCTTCCCTTGCTTGCCCAACTGCTCCCAGACATGGGTGCAGACTAATCTCCTCTGTGAGATTATCAAACTATAGATTTAGTCTTGAATTGAATAGGTTGCAAAAGTGTTTGCAACGAGAAAGAAAAGTTTTGAGGCTCATTTGTTGCTAGTAGCAAATATATTTAAATAATGAGGAGGTAGGTGTAACGATGATGGCGGCTGTTAAGCCATACTGAGAACTGTATAATGCTGTCTTACATTATCAAAAAGATGTGGAGCTATTAGAAATTGTCAGTCATTTATGCCATCCATCCGTCACCTTTAGTGCTCCCAATTTAAAATGGAAAGCCCCTACAACCGCTACTGAAGCCCCATCAGTATTGAAGCAACAACAACTTGGTTATAATCCTGTGGGAAACACTTGTCCCTTTAACGCTTAGGCAATTCCTTTCCGCCCTCATTATCAACCAGCTCATCATTGGCTGAATTACAACTCATCAATTATATTTAGAACTGGATCTATGGTTGTGATGCAGAGATGAGTGTCATAAACAATTGCTTGTTTCTCATGCACCCATGAGGCCATTATGCAGATAGCTGTCCAGGTAAACTGAATAACAATGCAGTACCAGTTTCCCCAAACGAATAGGGAAAAGGTCAAGTGGAGTAGAGATGAGACATTCTATTTATGCTGATTCAACCCTATCTGTCCCTGATGGTTCTCATGAGTTGCTTTGTGTTAGTCTAGGTACTCACCTCAACAATTTATTATAGCAACAAATCCCCTATGATATATTGGCCTCAAGTCAAGGGAGAGACCCCAATAACGCAGACATGGAGTTCCACTGAGATGTACAAAATCCATACGCCTGGAAAATCCTTGGCAGGAATGGTACAATCAACAGAAAACCCTCACCTATGTTGCAGCTCTAGAAGGGGTGGAAGTGGCGATTCCAGTAGAGGATATTTCCCAGAATATCCTCATGTCAGTGCCAGTATTCTCAATTTTCTGGATAAAAAACCCTTGGATGTTCATGTAATAAACACCAATGAGTTATCTTAATCAGAGTGTACATACTTCATTATCCTCGTACAAAATACCAAAATCTGGGCGATTATTGATACTGTCACTCCCATCTATATTATATCCACCAAACTTGTGGCCAAGCTTTTGCTGAAGCCTGATGCGGAACGCCAAGTAGTGTACAGGACTGCGGGGTCACATAGCACTATGTCAAAAGGCGCTTACAGCATATTGCCTCTGAGGTTTGGTTCTGTTGGTGCATCTGCTATGGTAGTGGTTCTGCCTTTTAATAATTATGACTTGTTGATTGTAGCTGCATTCATGCGGCAATTTGGAGCAGTGATTGATATGGCGGAGGGAACACTTAACATTCTGGAACAACGGATCCCCATCTATTTTATCTTCAATGGAGTCCTGGAAGACCCAACCTGCTTCAGCCAAATTAATCTCACCTAAAATTACAGGGTGATTCCTCTACAATATCAGCAGATGAACCTGAGGACCTGAGCGCTTCCTAACCAGGTTTACGGGTACAATGGTATTTCACTGCTTCTGCAAGTGCTTTAAGCATAGCTTCTGAGCATCAGGTCATAATAGGGATAAAGCTCAAAATAGATATTTCAGAAGGTCTATATGGTGAGATTATGGGTCCTATTAGCAATCATGGCTTGAACCCCATGTGGCTCCTGGACTCCTGTTACAGAGCAGGAGAAAGCGAAAGTGTTGGTAGCGGAACAGCAGAAGGAATCTATGGAGGTTCAAAGGCTTCAAGTGGTAGCTTATCTGCATCTGATTCCTATCAATGAGGTTCACCGGATAAATGACTTTGGTTCTTTAGAAGGTCCTGGGTTACCTTTAAATACCTCATCCACGTAATGACTGTGGTTCTGCGGGAAGCACTGACTGGGCTGTCAGAGGAGCAGAAAGATAAAGTGATGGATATGTTTGAGAAATACCAAACCATTTTACATCTGACAATCAAAATTGAAATGTGCATGTAGGACTGTGCATTGGTTGGACAAGTGGATCGCTGTAAAGAGAGTTTATATAACTCTCCTGTTCCCAGTGTGGTAGTGCATGGTGCACAAGGCCAATGCCAGAGAACTAGCCGTTAGTACAAAAAATACCAAAGCCCAGCAGAGGTGCTGGAGCAATAATGCCTTAAGTAGAAAAGTGCAATCATAGTAAGAAATAACCACCTAAAAGTGACGTGGTGCACACGAGAAGAAGGGATAAACGTCCCAGGTTGGAGGGAACCTGGGAGAACCTACGGTGCACAAGGTGATAAAATAATCATATTCAAAATGGAATGGTTAACATAGCGTGAGACCTCCTCAAAGGGGTCCGCGCATAGGATCGTCCAAAATAACATAATAGAAAATGGGAAAAACGGGGAAGTTTATTGGGAAAGTCGACCAACAAGGAATGTTAGTCACAAAATAAAATTTAAACTTTGTTGAGGTAATTTGGGTTCTGCTGAAGCGGTCCCAAACGCTAATTCACCAATAGGCAGACACTACCATCCGAATTGGTAGAATACACCAAAACTTACTATAATTGAGTAATTGATTGAAGTTGTATCTGACCCAAACGCATAGTTTCATAAATGGAACGGGTTTCAAACCCCGTTCCTCAATCAACCAAATAGAACCATCATTATTAATTGAATAAACTGTTCATTTTAACTCCTGGGCCAATTCAATGAGCTGGGCGTTCTGCACTTCACTAGTACCAACCTGGGCATATTTGGTTTGTACCCAGCGTTGGTATAATGTGTGACTGAGGTCAGGGAGGGCCTGAAGCTTCACCTTCCGGGCATCTTGTCGCCCAGCCTTATCCTTATGGTTCATATCCACTATCATGTCATTTAACCATAACATTTTCCTCTCCTCCTGATGGGGCTCAACCCCCCTCCAGGGGCTTGTGCTATGGAAAAGCTCTTGTGGGCTGGGGCCAACTTCATTGTGGCAATGGTCGGTTTGGGTTGAGATCCAGCGACCTGGGGGAAACGCTTATGGAAAGCTTTGATCAGATCTTGGTAATGCACACAGTCACGCACTGGGACCCATCTGTTCTCTGCAGTGTCAAAACCCTTCCAAGATATCAGGCACTCAAGTCTTCTTTTAGAATGGTAGGATGCTACTATTTCTTCCACTTCCCACTCTGGTCCCCCATCGACAAGATAGGCCTCAGGCGTCTCTGGTGGGGGCCCTCAAACAATGTCATTTTGCTCTCATGGAAGACAGAGAAGATACAAAATGAAGAGGGAAGATCTAGCTGGTATGAGGCATGTCCCACCTTTCTAACAACGCGGTAAGGGCCAATCCTCTTTGGTCCCAGCTTCCTGCATGGCTGCTTGATAGGGATCGTATGAGCATCAAGCATCACGAGATATCCTTCCTTGTACGCGGGACCCACTCAGCGCTTACCATCAGCGTTCTCCTTATACGTTTGCATTGCCGCCTCCAAATTTGTGGAAACCCCCTGGTGGACCTTCTTGATAGTCTTGGCAAAGTCCACCACCGCTCCAATCTTAGATCCACATCTGGGCTCCATGTTAAAGGCGGGGTTAAATCCATGGTAGGCAAAAAAAGGGAACAATCAATCAAAGAATGCAAAGTGTTGTTGTAACTAAACTGGGCCATAGGAAGATGAGAAACCCAATTTGAATAATCCTCGGCAGTGTAACACCGCAGGAACTGTTCCAAGCACTGGTTCACTCGTTCAGTCTGCCCATCTGATTGGGGGTGATAGGCAGTTGAACGGCAGGGGCGAATCTGAAGAGTCTTACACAACTCTTCCCAAAAGATTGAGGTAAACTGGAGTCCACGGTCACTGATAACTTCTTAGGGGACCCCATGAAGCGCAAACACATGAGTGACAAAGAGCCTAGCCATCTCAGCCGCGGTTATTGTTATTCTGCAAGAAATACAGTGGGCGAACTTTGTAAAACGGTCCACCACCACCATGATGGCATCATAGCCATCAGAGTCAGGTAATTCCACAATGAATTCCACCGATAGGGAAGTCCAGGGCCCTTAAGCCTTCTGGATTGGTACCAACAGCTCCATTAAAGGTTGACGATTTGGTTTTATTTGGTTGCAGATCAAGCGCTTTTTACAATACCGTCCCACCTGAGCAGGCAAGCCGTTCCAATTGTAGGTGCATCGTATTAACTCCAATCTTTTCTTTACAGGATGACCAATGGTGAGTCCATCGTGATGGTCACAGATGATCTCCAGGCGCAGTGGTCCATCAGGAACCCATAGGCGCCCCTGAGACCACACCATATCATCCTTCACATGATAGCCCCTGGATAGATCCTCTTTTTAAAGCGCTCTTTGCAAGTACCATAATATATTTGGCTAATAGCGGCTGAGAAAAGACTACCTTTCAAACATACTATATTCCTCCGCATTTTCCAGAGGTGTAAGCGCTGTCTGTTGGCCGGGGGAGAGGGAAGTTTAGACAAAGTTTCTTTGGCGGAATCATCACCTGTGTGTTATGAACTTCTGCCTCCTTTGGATCAGGAGCCAATGCAGGGTTGTGGCTTAAGCCATCCACCAAACCATTATCCTTGCCCTTAGTGAACTCTTAAGAAAAGGCAAATTGGGCAAGGGTCTCATGCCAATGGGTCTGCCATGGGGTTAGGGCATGAGGAGAGCAGTAGTACAGAAATGCACGGTGATCTGTATATACACGGAATGGCTGGCTGTAGCCATGCAAATGGTGACGCCAATAAGTCAGCGCCTCCACCACTGCTAGTAACTACTTGTTATAAACGGTAGAATCAACTCAAGCAAAGACACTTTCCTAGAAAAATATACCACCGGGTGCTCTATCCCATCTTCACCTACTTGTAACAAGGCATCCACTATGGCGAAGTTGGAGGCATCAGTAGACACAATGAACTCTTTTGAAGGGTAGACATGGCGAAGGACCAATGTGGACAACAGGGTACACTTCACTGCTTGGAAAGTATCCTCCAAAAAGGGGGACCACTGAAGCACCTTTGCACCGCTAGCCTTATATAAGGGCGCTGCCACCTCGGAAAGATTGGGAATGAACTTCTTGAGGAACATACACGTCCCCAAAAAGCTCATCAATTCCTTGACTGAGGTAGGTGTGGGCCACTCACAAATAGCCTTCTTTTTGTCAGGAGTTATCATGTGTCCTTGGTCAAACACGACGTTGCCCAGAACTTGACCTGGGACTTGAAGAATAGACACTTGCTGACTTTTAGCATAAGGTGGGCTGCCCTTAACCTCTCCACCACTTGCCAAAGGTGTATTGCATGGGACTCATGGTCAGGGGAAAACACCAGAATATCGTACATGTAGGCAACCGCGCATACCTTAACAAGTCCCCCAACGCTGCATCAATGTAGCGTTGAAAGATAGCAGGGGCATTCTTAAGCTCAAAGGGCATAACCCAAAACTGGAATATCCCTTTTCTGGTATGGAATGCGGTTGCCCAATCTTGTCCCTTTTTAATCTGAATCCGTTTGAACGCATTTAGGCAATCCAGCTTGGAGAAGACCTTCGCCTTCTCCACATAGCGCAAAATCTGTGAATCTAAATGGATAGGATGGAGGTCTGGTAAAGTAACGTTGTTGAGGTTTCAATAGTCTATGCACGGGTAAAGAGTACCATCAGCCTTCTCAACAAATAGAAGTGGGGAGCATACAGGGAATGTACGTTAAAAAATCGCACCTTTAGCTAACTGCTCTTTCACCCACACATCTAACGCCTCTTCCTCCTGAACAGTCAATGGGTAAATGGGGGAGAATCCGCACCAGATCCACAGTGAGTTTGAACTCACAGTCATACTTGGAATGATCAGGTAATGCATCAGCGGATGCTGCATCAAAGGAGGATTCCAAAACCTCCAAACAAGAAGGTAGTGACATCTCCACAGTGGTCTTCCACATAGAGCCAAGGCTAAGAGTGTAAGAAGGTGGGGCCAGTGGGGCAATTCGCCCTGGGTGTTATCCTCTGACAAAGGAACAACAAGCATGTGAACATTCTTCAATGTTGGGGATTAGGTATTCTCTTTCACGTTAGTTCTAATGTCAAACTTCCGCCACCACCCAACACCCAAAATGATGGGAAACAAGAGGATTTTGATAGCTTGGAAGTGATCAGACAAGTAGTACTTGCCAACATGATAGTCCACTGTCCCAATGATCTTCAGAGTGGGAATACCTTGGGACGCCTCTCCCTTAACCATACAACCTGGCAAGTAACTCATCCTAATGTAGTCGGCTAGGCTTTGGTCCATAAAGTTTTCAGAGGCGCCAGTATCCACCAGAATAGTGGTGCTGAGTTTCCCTAAAGCGGAGGAAAGGATAGCAGTCAGTAGATAATACCCAAAATAGTCTTTATTTATGGAGAACAATGACAACACCTCACCAGAATATTTCCTATGGCTCAAGCAAGCCATCAGGGTATGTTTTGGAATCATAAAAGGGGGAGGGATAGTTGGCCACTCTTACTACTGAGGCCACATATCCCACCATGCCTTCTGCAGGTGCATATATTTTATCATATTTAAATCGAAGTTCTTTCTCCACTTCCTGATTTCCACGGATTATGGTAGGGGTCAAACGATGGTTCTCAGGGGTAATTTAATATACTGTAATAGGGTTCTCATCCAGTCTGTAAAAGCTAATAAACGGCTCAGAGGTATGGATATGGTCTTCGTCATAAAACGCGTTTTTAGATGTGAATGACCCTATTTCCCTAACCTCAACAGAATGCTTGACGTCATCCAAGGCCAACACTCTCAAGCCCTTCTGCGCAAATTCTTCAGGCATTGTCTGAATGCGCTGTCAAAGTAAAACTTGTTTAGTTTTAAATTGAATTTCGTAATTTCAGCAGAAAGTTGGGGAATAATGACTTTTGGACCAAGAAGCATCTGTATCCACCAGGTACAAGCACAAATGGCGGGTACTTCTCATTTGGAGGCAGCCATAATAACTCTGAGTGCTCCAACCTTCAGAGAAAAGAGGAAACAGCATGCGACTGACCACAGCTGAAGCCCACAGCTGGCGCCCACCGTTTACACTTTGGAAATTCCCACACGGAAAAAGTTCATGCACATAAAATTAAAAGGCTGGTTGACTAATGTAAAGAGAGTGTCTATAACTATCCTGTTCCTAGCGTGGTAGTGCACAGTGCACAAGGCCAACGCCAGGGAACTAGCCATTAGTACAAAAAATACCAAAGCCCAGAAGAGGGTGCTGGAGCAATAATACCTCAAGTAGAAAAGTGCGATCATAGTAAGAACCTAAACACCCCTAAGTGACGTGGTGCACATGGGAAGAAGGGGTAAGCGTCCCAGGTTTAAGGGAACCTGGGAGACCCAACGGTGCACAAGGGGATAAACTAATCATATTCAAAATGGAATGGTTAACATAGCACAGTGAACGCCTCAAAGGGGTTGTGCACAGAATCGTCCAAAATAACATAATGGAAGATGGGAAAAACGGGGAAGTTTATTAGGAAAGTCGACCAACAAGGAATGTTGGTCACAAAATCAAATTTAAACTTTGTTGGGGAAATCGGGTCTGCTGAAGTGGTCCCAAGCACTGATTCACCAATAGGCAGACACTACCATTCAAATTGGTAGAATGCACTAAAACTTACTTCACTTGAGTAATCTATTGAAGTTGTATCTGACCCAAACGCATAGTTTCATATATGGAACAGGTTTCAAACCCCTGTTCCTCAATCAACTGAATATATTCCATCGTCATTAATCAAATGAACTGTTTGTTTTAACGCCTGGGCCAACGCAAGGGGATGGGCGTTCTGCACTTCACTAGTACCAACCTGGGCATATTTGGCTTGTACCCAGCGGTGCTCTAATATGTTCTTGAGGTCAGGGAGGGCCTGATTCTTCACCTTCTGGGCCTCCTGTCGCCCAGCCTTATCCTTAGGGTTCATACCCACTATCATGTCATTTAATCATGACAATCGCCCTCCTATCTGATCACAGCCTGTCCATTGCTCCAAGGTGGCGGAACAAGTAAAATTTGCTGAGATAGATAAATTAGTTGAACAGGAATGTTAGAGCCGTCAAAGAGTCCCTGTGCGTCCCATGTGCTAGTTTTCAAGAAGAAAGATGGAACCAATTGGATAGTAATTGACTACCAGAAGCTTAACAGCATTATAAAGAAACACATACTTACTTCTGCAAATTGACAATGCTTTAGATCAGCTTGGCGGTGCCAAAATACTTATCCATTATGGACATGATATCAGGGTACTGGCAAATTGAGTTGCCAGCAGTGGAACAAGAGAAGTGCACTATAATCACCTTGAAAGGGATGTTCCAGCCTACATTTATGCCACATGGTTTGTAAAATGCCCCTGCTACGTTCTAGAATGATATGAATACAATCTTGGGTGATATGAAAATGTCTTGTGTTCTATTCTACCTTGACAATATTAATGTGTTCTCACAGACGTTCACGGAAAATCTTGATACCTGGAACAAGTGTTCTGCCAACTTGCTGAAGCTAACATTAAAATTAAGCCCTAAAAGAGCCACTTTTTTAAGGAGCAGTTGGAATAGCTGGTTTGTGGTAGTTTCCAAAGGGCTTAGTCCTTAGTCAGCAAAGGTAGAAGCTATATGAAAGATGTAAGGCCAAATAATAAGTGTGATATCTAAGTGTTTTTGGGGATGGTCAGTTACTACCACTGGTTCATTCCAAATTCAGCTGTATGGGGGCTCCTCTCTTTGAGATATAAAGAAGAATGCAACCTTTGACTGAACGGAACAATGTAAAAACGCTTTTGATGCTCTACAAACTGCATTGACTAGCGCGCCTATTTTACAATACCTATTTTTGAGAAATAATTTATTGTGCAATCAGATGTTTCATTTTCCGTTGTAGGGGCAGTATTATCCCAGAAGGATGATGACAGCATAAAGCACATGGTCACCTTTTGCAGCTAAAGATTAATTGTCACAAGTATAATTACACTGTGACTGAGCAGGAGTGCTTAGCGATGATATATTCATATAAACAGTTCTGGGTATACCCCACAGGATGAAAATAAAGTGGTATTGGATCATGCATCTTTTCGTTGGCTGCAGAATCTCCGTGAACCTGAAGGATTATTCACGTGATGGGCCTTGAAGCTCCAAGTATATGACTTCAAGATCATACACCAGCCAGGGGCAAAACACCAGAACGCGGACTGTCTCTAAAGTTTATCAATGATCGCCATTACAGTGGATTAGGCAGATATAATGTACAAGAAAATGATTGTGGGCTGATATCACAATGAACTGCCACAGGTGATCAAAGTGCTGGATGGTCTGTGACGAGAACCTTTGTGCGTGAGGGGTAACTATATAAGCAGATTGGAGAATTGACGCTGAGTTTTCCAAAACCTTCCACTAGACATGCAATTATTATGGATACTCATAGAGCGGTAGGTCAAGAAGGGTTGTGGAAAACGCTGGCGTTCTTGTGACCCCTTTACTATTGGGAGGGTATGCACTATGATGTGCTTGAAACGGTTCCTTGTTGTCACTAGTGCCAAGTGGAGAAACCATTTTACAAAAAGACCACCTAACAGCTGATTAAGCCTCATTTTGCATGGCATACAGTTTCTCTGGATGTGGTGGAGCCTCTGCCTACTGACACAAACCGCTTAAGTATATAATAGCAGCAATTGACCATTTGACAAAATGGGTGGAAGCAAGGGCGATTAACGATTTAGGTCTGTCACCACCACCAAGTTCATCCTGGAGTGTGTCATATAGCAACATGGCCGCCCGCAATTTATCCTCACAGACAACGGAATTAATCTCACATCACATATCCTTCCCAAGTTGAACAAACTAATGGCAATCCATGGGGTCTTGACTACATCCTACCACCCTGAATCTAATGGAATGGTGGAATGGGTCAACGGAACTTTGGAAATATTCTCTTAAGCTTGTAAATAATTTTCCTTCAGAATGGAGTACCCTCTTATCCACCGCTGTCTTTGCATACAATATTAGCTACCACTCATCAACTGGCAAAGTCCTTTACAACTACTGTATGGAAGACATCCAGCGTTGCCACCATTGCTTTATTCTTTTGTGGAGGATACAGGCGGAGTCAATCCCTATGCTATTTGTTGCCTTAACAGATACACTGATTAAACTTCAAACTGAAGCATATTCCACTAGTCTGGCCAAGAAGATTTAGGATCAGGCGGCTGACCAATGTAGATGCATCAGACTCCCACAGTTCAGGTAGGAGATCTTATCCTGTTCCATGACCAACATGGGTTCAAAAGAAGGAACAAGCTTGCCAGCATATGGATTGGACTGTTTGAGATAATAGAGAAGATTGGTGTTGATGTCTACATTATTAAGAAGCCCATGGGGGTTCAGATTATCAACTGAGTACAAGTGAAGTTCCTTTGGGCCTACAGCAATAGGAACTTTTTGTCCAGTCAAGAAAGAGGTAATGTCAAGATTTTGATATCATTAGACAATAAGCTATAGTTCCGGTGGATCATAATCTATATTTGAGGCGAGACTCAAGCTTGAGCAGAAGTTATTTGAATGTGAGGCAAATTGGTAAAAGTATTCATAAGTTGGCAGATTTAGGGAATTCCGCCAAAACTTTGGTGATAACATGAAAAAACTAAAACTCATATCCAATAGGAAATTACTAAGCGGAAGGATCAAAAATGCTTAAGAATACCAAGGATTAAGAGTTAAGCATGTGAACGAAAAGGGGATCTTTACAAAGAAAGAGAGTCATAAGAAAAAATAACAGAAGTAGCCATTAAGTTAATATTAAATAAGTTGGTATCTTTAGGGCAATAGCTCCTTATTAAGTCTTTGTAAGGAGAGTGTCTATAACTCTCCTGTTCTCAGCGTGGTAGTGAACGTGCACAGACCCAAAGCCAAGGAACTAGTTGTGAGTAATAAAGTTAGTATAGCCCCGCTGAAGGTGCTTGAGCTATAATAACTTTAACAGGGTGTTTACCGTTAGATAAAGGAACCAAGACTAGACTAACAACAAATCTGGAGTGAATCCCAAAGGGTGGTTCATACCCAAGTGTCACTATGAGCTGGAATGAATAGGCGGCCCAAGATGGAAGGAACCTGAATGGCCCAATGGTGCACCAAGTGAGAGAGTTACAGTTGTTAAAATTAAATTCTAATGTTACATGGTGCCTCCTCAAAGAGGTCCGCGCACAGGTTCACCTAAGATAACATATATAAATGTATACACCGAAGGGTTCTTTATTATTTGGGAAGTCAAACAACAAGAGATTGGTCTTGAGAAAACAATTTTCGAGGAAATTTGGGGGAACAATCAATTGATGGAAGTGGTGCTAAGACAAGGTGCACCAATAAGTGCACACTTCTGTCAGGCAGTAGACTATACTTGATAATCAACCAAACTCAGGTTATCAATTGTATGCAAAGCTGACCTGAGCTGGAAATTTTGAAAACTGAATGTGTTTCAGGACCCTGTTCACCAATAAATCGAAGAAAACCATCATTTTTAATTGCAAAGCTGTTTTGTTTTAACACACCTGCTGTTATACAGGGCTGAACTTCTCTTACATCCCTTTGAACAACCTGGCCATACCTTGCCTTAACCCAGCGTTGATCCAAGGTATTTTTGAGGTCAGAGAGGCCAGCCAACATCACCTTCTTTGCCTCCTGACATGCAGCTTTATCCTTAGTGTTTGTCCCCATTATTATATCATTCTCAAGCCATGACAGTCTTTATTTTTATTAATTATTGAGGGTCCAGAAATCCTCATATTGCTCTTCCGTTGCTCAATGGGTTTAACCCTGTGCAACCATTTGGCGGAATCAACAAAATCCACTGAAAGTTAACACCCGTTGTATTACGTTAGGTCCTGAGGAAAGCATCCAACTACTCCTTGTCATCTTGGCCATTGGCAGAAATGCTGAGTAGTATATTTGGTGATTTATATAATTTTATATACCCTCACCTTGGGTCACCTGAGTGCTGGTACCCTTTGTGGTGCCCGTTCCCTCTGTTGTTAGTGGGTTGTTCCCTGATAGTGTGATTGTGAATTTCCCACTACCTCTCATGGAACGAGAGAGTTAAAGACACTCTCTTGACAAAGAGTCCCTGGAACATACCATATAACCCTTTACGTAAACCCCTTCATTAAGTCTCTCTCATTCAAATTATACTTGAAAAGAATTATATTAAACTCTGAAGACACAGATTGTGACATGAAAACCCATCTGAAAATGCTATACTCATCCAGGTTCTCTAAGAAAGCAAGGCCTAGTTTATTGATGACTGTTGGTGGCTTACTAGACATAACCTTATTAGGGAATCATCAAATGACTGTTATGGAGATCCACCTCCCTGGGATAGGTGCTAATGCAGGATTGTGATTTAAGACATCAGCTATACCATTCTCCTTGCATTTTGTGAACTCATGTGTGAACACAAACTGTGCCAGGGTCTCATGTCAATGAGATTATTTTGGTGTTAATTCATGAGGGGCACAATGATACAAAAGTGCTTTACTGTCAGTATGCACCCAAAATGGCTGGGAAGAACCATGTAGATGATGGCGCCAGTATGTAATGCTTCCACCACCGCCAAGAGTTCTTTGTCATAAACAGTGTAATTTAACTCTGACATGGTCATCCTTCTGGGAAAAATATCCTACAGGATGCTTAATTCTGACATTGTCCACTTGTAGCAGATCAGAAGTAGTTACAAAATGGGGAGCGTTACTAGCCACTATAAAATCCCTTTAAGAATCCATGTGATGAAGTACCGATGTGGAGAGTAAAGTGCAATTTATGGCCTTAAATTTGTAAGGAGAGTGTCTATAACTCTTCTGTTCCCAGCGTGGTAGTGGATAGTGCACAGGCCAACGCCAAGGAACAAGTCGCTAGTACTAAAGTTACAAGAGCCCAGCAGAGGGTGCTTGAGCTAAAATAACTTAGGCCAAGATGGTTATAATTAGAGGAATTAACCAAAATGGGTCCACACGTTGCTCAGAGTGGTAGTATATAGGCACCCTAGGCTGGAAGGAACCTGGGTGGCCCAACAGTGCACGGGAAGATAGATTTAAAGTAGTTAAAATTAAATAGTTAACGTTGGATGAGTTCCTCAAAGAGGTCCACGCACAGGATCATCCAATATAACATATAATATAAAGATGTTGTACTAGTGAAGGGATTTACTATGAGGGAAGTCAACCAACAGGAGAGAATGGTCTCAAGGGAAAGGATTTAAGGGAGTTCAGGAAAACAATCAATTGAAGGGAGGATACCCCAGTGGTAGAGTATGGACCCTCTACCACTGACTCCTGAGTTCGATCCCAGTAATGGACTTTGGGTAGGGGACAATTTTGACTGTGTTGGTTTTGTGCACCAATGCCCCAAACCAAGATAGCGAGTAGCAAAGGCGGTCCATGGAGTTTCTGGCCTATCATACGCCGCGCATGGAGGTTTTCCAGGTTTTATCCTCCTTTCCCATTTTCTTCACTTCCCTAATTGGTGCGGTATCATCACCAGGTCAGCCCACCTCAAATAAAAAAAAGGAAAACAATCAATTGAATGAAGCGGATCTAAGCCAAAGTGCACCAATAGGCACACACTTCCATTGGGCAATTTATTGTACTTGGTGATCAACTGAACTCAGGTTATTGATTGTAGGAGAGGCTGACCTGAGCTGTCAATTTCAAAAACCAAATGGGTTCCAAGACCCTATTCACTGAGAAACCAAAGCAAACCGTTTTCTTCATTACAAAGCTAGTATGATTTAATGCATCTGCTGCTATACAGATCCAAACTTCCCTTGCATTCTTAGGACTAACCTGAGCATACTTCACCTTACCAGCATTGATATAAGGTATGCTTGAGGTCAGGGAGGCCTGCCAACTTCACCTTCTTGGCCTCCTGACATGCTGCTTTGTCTTTAACGTTTGTCCCAACTATGATGTCATCTTTAAGCCCTGATAAAGTCATCTTTTGGGATTCTCCATAAGCAAGAGGGAAGCTTTGTCCTGGGAGAATATCAGTTGAATAATATTTAGGACCTAATTTTTGAGATTCCCAAATGGTCCCAAAAGTCCCAAATTTTAGTTCAATTTATGTCTTTTAATTAACTGAGGCAAGCTGATCAGTGGACAGACAATAACAAGATCCAATGAGCAAAACATATATCAAACTAGAATTTAACAAACAGATAAAGACGAGCATACCACATAAACCAAAATATAAAAATAAAAATAAAAAACTAAAATGAACCAACCAGGTCAGATGCAGTAAACCTCTATGCATCCATGGTGAGGGGTGAGTTGAGATTAAGAGGCTCATCTTCCCCCTCTGTGTTGGACAGTGTATGGCAGAGTGCTGAGAGCACAGGTGTGGGTGTATCCTCAAAATGGGGGTTAAGGTAGCAGAGTGGCTCAGGAAGCTCAAATTTAGCTATGAGGAGGGTTGTGATATATTCAGATAGGGCTTTTTCAGCCTCAAGACAAACTTTGGGTAGCCTGGTAAAGGTGGCAATGTTGTTTCTGGTAATGCGGGTTTTGAGGTCAAATTTTGCAACAATTGCAACTTTTTTACTGCCTTGTGGGCAACTTGGTGGAGTCAGAGGAATTCTTTATTATGATTTTGTTGCATGGAAGTAAGGACAGGGGTGGGTACCCCCTTGGCCAAGACTGAGACTAATTTTTCTACAGCCTTTTGGGGGGTGACAACCAGGGGAGACAACAGCCTCTTTGATGATTTGGTGGTCACTTCAGAATTCATCAGCATCAGAACGTAGAGCATAGCGGTGAGTTGGAAATTGAGCTGCATAATCTGTGTTTAGGTACATTTTGAGGCCTGGTGCCTTGACTGAGTTGAGGATGGGATTTCCCAAATCATCAACTTCCTCCAAATAATCCCAGGGATTTTGGTTGAAGACAATAGGTTGATCAGCATATGGGTGGGCTGGATTGGGTAGTTGGGGTTTTTTTTAATTTACTGGGGTCCATGCTGGCTACTGATTAGTTGTAGTAGGAGTGGTGGTCTGGCATGTTGGTTCCTTATTGGTTAAATCCGTTGCAGTTGTATCTACCATTTTGGGTGGAGGGGGAGGGAGGATTGTGCCCCATTCAAAAAGCTTCTATGTTGGCTATAAAAGCATCATGGGGGTGTCAAGTATATGGGCTCCAGCTCGGGCTATGGTGGGGCAGAACCTCTTTGAGTGGTCCAGGTTGACTCAAATAGGGCAGATCGTGCGTCACTTATTTACTCTGGCCCAGAAAGGGTGGTTGGGGGCAGATGTGACAACGGTGCAAGGGGGATTGAAATGGCAATTTTGTTTGATATTGGGCGTATGGTTGCAAAGGCGTGAGGGCCTACAAGTCAGCTAGCTCCGTTGGGAACCACAAATTGTAAAATGGGTCAGCGCCATATACTGACAACCCAGCTATTATTTCGTTGTACAAAGTTTTGGGGGGAGGTGGGTGGGGAGGCCTTCAAATTGAACCACAAGAGTGGTGTCATCAGACAACCAGGTGCAAGTGGTTGGGATGGGGGTTTTCTGGAACACCAGGGGAATGTTGGCTGCGATTTCAGCATCAGCTTAGAAAGTGAAGCTGAGGTCAAAGTACCCCTTGTAGGGGCAGAAGTTGATAAAGCCTGCAGGATGCATAAGCGCCTAGGCTAGTTCTATTATTTGTTTGTCGTTGTAGGGGAACAAGTTGCCATATCAAACCCAGAAGCTAAATTGCATCTTGCTTTGGGGGAGCACAATGGGCTATGAGGCACCGTTTGAGAACATGCAAGGTGGAGGGCGAGATCTTTGGGGGGAATGTATTGACCTGAGGAATTGGGGGGCTGGTTGATCTGGTTTGAAACCATTTCTATGCTGGGCGGAAGACAATAGATGAAGTTTCGCCACTGCCCCATTTTGGAGCAGTGGGCGGTAGGGCTGAGGACATTGGTGTTTTGCTGTGTGTCAGTTTATAGGAGTTGTTTAGTTCTTCTGTGATTTTAATTTGCTTAAATGTGTTATCAAGTGGAAAGAAAAAAAATGGTTCAATTTCATGTCAACAATTTAAATTTTAAATTTGAGTTATTGCTTGAATTACTCCAAATTTAATAATCATACATTTATTTAAATTATCTCTTGCTTAACTAATCTAGATACCATTTTTTATTCTTACAATTCATCCAACCAAGGCCTTACCATTCAGAGATCTCAGGGATCTGCCGCCTGGATTAAAGGAAACTGTGAGTGTCAAAATATTTCCTTTCACTGCACCTTCCTAAAAATCTTTTTACCCAGTCTCAATCCATTTTTCTCGCCTTAAAATCTACCACACATAATACCATCAGCTGTAGCTATAAAAGCACTACTAAGAGATTAAGAAGCTCAGCTGACCTCACATGTGGGATAGGATAGTTTATTCACTTGGAAATCAAGAATAACTCTTCATAAATTTCCTGTAACCCTAAATCTCCTTAATAGTTTCAGCAGTACTATAAATAGTACTGGTTTATTTAAATAAAGTACTTTTACTACTGAAGTTACTAAATATATATAGTATTTATTTAAGTATATATATTATATTTAATGGAGAAAGTCTCATCCAACACTGCAATTTTCAAAGCCCAGTCCTCAGATGCTCATGCTTCCAGTGATTTCACCCTGGCATCCTGACAAAGTGGTGCTCCCTGCCAAGTAGCTTCTGAGTTGCACCAAGAGGACATAGCCTCCAACCTGGATGAAGAGAATTAATTTACAGCCGTCACCCCTGGCCCTAATCTTTTAGCTTATTTTACTTTGGAATGGCCAAGATCCAATATCCATAGGAAGTAACTTCACCAAGAAGCAATTCAAGTATGGCTCAGAATATGACCCTGTGCAACTCAAGACACCCAATCAGCTAAATCCTATTAACAATTATTTAAATATGCTTGACAAATTTGAAAGTGATGTGATTGAGCAAAAAGGCCAAAATTATACATTAAGAAACTTGAAAAAGATATAATTTATTATTAGAAAATAGCACAAAGTAGCAGAAAATCTTGGGCAAAATCCAAAAAGAGTTATGGGAAGATATCACACTTGTGAACAACTACTGGCTTTTAAAATATGTTTCCTGGGATGAGAAAACTCTCTTTATAAGTTTCTCCAAACTGGTCCATTTAAATTGAAATTTTTAAGTTTAGGCTTGACCTCAAGCCCAAAGGGAAAGATCAACCCTATTGGAATGCTCAATCTACTTAGTAAAGCTATTCACTGATTGACTGACGTACTGACTGACCAACTGAAATCTTAAACCTTTAAGTCTGATAGGTTTAATCAGTTTAGGTGATTGGATGAGATTTGGGAAATACTATCGAATCTGAAATATTATGTCTGATAAGTATAATCTATCTAGACGAGTGGGTGAGAATTGCCAAATATCAGCCAATAATTCACCAAATTGCTCACCTTAAACTAAACAAAAATCAGTATTAAAGTTTTGACTAAGAGATGATCAGCTCACCAGCCATGAGGACAACAGCAAAGCTGTTTGTCCAAGTGGCTCAAGAGTAGTACTGTCACTGCCTATAGGCTATGTCAGTGTGAGC
This sequence comes from Massospora cicadina, assembly GCA_022478985.1. Classification (NCBI taxonomy): domain Eukaryota; kingdom Fungi; phylum Entomophthoromycota; class Entomophthoromycetes; order Entomophthorales; family Entomophthoraceae; genus Massospora; species Massospora cicadina. The sequence goes on from JAKSZP010009689.1 coordinate 58,496, forward strand.
TTATCATCTCATAAACTTTAAATACTGCATCGAAGCATGGGTATATGGATGTTAGGTTATATAATAAAAAACCGCCTAATTTGGCCACCTAATTAATAAATACTTTTGGCAAGTTAATTAGAAGTTGATTTAGTAGTTTGGAAGATATGTCATGTACACAATGATTTTGAATATAGAGGGATGTTTAGTATAGCAGTTTAATGTTATCTAGTTGATTTAATAGGTTTATTTTATTTTGGCTGAGTGGTTAATGGCTTTTGGTTAAATTGATAAGACAAAGTTTAGTTTTTAAAAAGGTGATTAGTTATTGGTTGATTTGATAAGTTCAGTTAGGTTTAGCTGATGGTTGGTGGTTTTTGGTTGATTTGATTGAACAATTGGATTTGACTGAGTGGTTATACTTTATCTATAATAATAAAATAAACTTAATAAATTTGAATTACTGAAATTCTATAGACACTGTAGCAAAGCACGGGTAATGATCACTAGTACCTAAAATTTAATACTTTTAATATTTATTTGAGGTAAGCTGACCAGGGGATGGACATTACCAAAACTAAAACTAACTAAAAAACCAACATAACTACTTGGTTCAAATAAAACTCCCTAATGAGCGGATTGAATGAAACAAAACAAAAACAACCAACCATGTGGGCAGCGGAAACTGCTTATCACTCCATGGCGGAAGGGGAGGGGGATCAGGGGCTTTTCTTTGGCAGCCTCTTCAGCAGCAGCTTCTTCCTCCCATAGTAGAGTGCATGTCACGGCTGACAGTAATGGCGTTGGGGCATCTGCAGCATGGGGTTTGATATCACTGATAATTGGAATTTCATGGAAATTGCCAGCTAGATAAATGGCACTGAGATATTTGGTTAAAGCTTTTTCAGCTTTGATGCGGGCATCTGGGAGTTTAATGAACATGGCAATGTTGGTTCAGGTTATTTTTGATTTTGGATTTCATGCTATAGTTTCCATGTTCTGGATAGCATCGTTTTCATTTAGGTATAGCTGGTTCACCATGATTTTACTTTTTGGAGTTAAGGTCACGGGGATAACAGGAGGTGGAATACCTCTTGTGAGCATCGCTACTGATTTAGCAACATCTTTATGCAGGGGATGACAATCTGGTGTTGCAGCTGCTTCAACTGCAAGCTGGTGATCACTGCAAAATGATTCGGCATTTGGCTGTGGTGTATATAGTTGAGGGGGGTATCTGGCGTCCCATTCTTCATTAATGAACTGCTCAATTTGCAGAGGTGGTTCTTCAATGAACTTATCTGATTCGTCAATTTCAGCCAATAATTCCCATAAGTTTTGGTTGAATTGGATTGGGGTTTCAGCGTACAGTTGAGGTTTGGTTGAATCTTTTGAGGAAGCATGGGATCAAACTGGGATCCAATCTGATGCTTGATTTGTGGAATTGTTTATGGCATTGGGGTGAGGAGGATGCTGATTGGTGGCTGCAGGTGCAGCTGCAGTAACAGGCTTTGGGTGTGGGTGAGGTAGGATTGTGCCCCACACTGGGAATTGTACAGGGTGGGCAGCATATTGGAGGTTGGCGGATGAATCGTCCAATCCACCGGAGGTGGTTGAGAAGGGGCACTTGCATTTTGAGTGGTCTAACTCAAAACATGATGGACAGATTGTCCGCCCGCCCTCGATGTGGGCCCAAAATGGATGGTCAGCTGCTGAGGGAATAACGGTGCGCAGCAGAATTGACACCACAGTTTTATTAAATTCAGGGCTGATTGTGGCATTCACCTGAGGCCCAGCAAGTTGTGTGGCCCCATTTGGGACCACAAATTGTAAGATGGGGTTGGAGCCATAGGCTGCCAAACCATCCATCAGCTCCTGGTGGAGCACTTCAGGGGGAGGTGGGTGGGTAAGCCAGCAAACTGTACCATCAAAGTGGTGTCCTCTGGGAACTGAGTCTGAGTTGTGGGGAGTTTGGTGCCCTGGAATACCAGGGGCACAGTTGCTGCAGCGGCAGCATCAGCTTTGCAGTTGAAGCTGAGGTCAAAATACCCCTTGTAGGGGCATAAATCAATAAAGCTGGTAGGTGTCATCACCGCCTGTGCCATTTTGATAATGGCTTGGTCATGGTAGGGGTAACTCACATAGTCAACCTGAAGGCCATAGCGCATGTTGCTCTGGGAGAGCACTAGGGGTTGCATGGTACCGCTTGGGTATGGCAAGTGGGCGTCTAGGTCCTTGGGTGGAACGAATCTTCCCATAGGTTTGGAATGACTGAGTGAACCAGTCCTAGCGCGTTTTCCTGTCAGATGGAAAATGGTGGGGGGAGTTTTGCTGCTGCCCTATGCTGGAGCAGCCTACAGAGAATCTGAGGACATTGGAGCAAAACTACAATGGGTTATCTCAATTTGTTTTATAAAGTTGTGTAATTTTGCTCAGAAAGTTACGCCAAGCGGAAAGATATAATACTTTCTAATACTAACCATAATATTTATTTTTAATCAAAAATGAAATTTATATGTTGATGTCATTTCCACTCTGCTGTTTTAGAGCATGGAGTGGAAACAAAGTTTATTGCCTGTTTGCACTTAAATGTGCCAAACAACAAGTCAATTTGGAAATGAGCATTGACAGGATAAACAAATTGATCATTTTTAAAAAGTTAATAAATAGTTGCCAAACTTGACCATGGGATCAAATCTCAAGAGCTCCATGGATGTCTAGAAAACTTTCAATGCATTGCAACGCCCAAACCACCTGAATTAAATTTTATTTGAGGTGGGCCAACCTGGGGATGATACTGCACCAATTAAGAGGAAATTAAATGAATGGGAAAGGAGGATAAAACCCAGAAAACCTCCATGCACAGCGTATGATAGGCCAGGAACTTCATGGACCGCCTTTAATATTTGCTATCTCAGTTTGGGGCATTGGTGCACAACGCCACAAAAACATAATTTTCCCCTACCCAAAGTTCATTGATTGGGATCAAACTTGGGAAGGCAGTGGTAGAGGGTCCATATTCTACCACTGGGGTATCCTCCCCTCCAAAACCACCCATTTAAGATGTTACAATTAATACAAACCTTGAATATTAGACTTAAGGTTGATTTAAACCCAAACCACCTGATTTAACCATTGTAAATGATAACACTTATTTTGCTAAATCTGTCCAATTTGATTATTATCCATGACCAGATGAATTTGTGGTTACTCAACTGACCCTAAGTTATAAAGAAACTCCATTTGAAGAGATGTCAGATCACATAAAACTAAATTTAAACCTTCAGCGCAATGATTACTTTCTAACAATTGATTTAAGGTCAAAATATCTAAATTATTATTCAAATCCATTACTTCAGATGTTTTCTGGCCCAATTTAACCCAGTAATTTGAAAGTTTAACTAAGGATCTTTACTTGAAAGCTAATCCACCTGAACTAAAATCTAACTCAAGTTATTTAAAACCTAATATGCTTGATACAACCTTTGATGTTACTCCAAGCAATATTTTAGCCTTTAAACCTTTAAGTACAACCCTCGACTCTATTTCTCACAAAAAATTAGCAGAGAATATTGAGCCAGTGAAGTTGTGGCCTACAGATTTCAAGTTATCCTCCATCCTCAATATTAAAGAGAAATGTACTAAGATTGAGGCTGAGACCAAGACTTACTATTCTTGGACAAGGCTTGATGGGTATTTTCAGAGTTCTCCCTAAGTAAAGTAAAAGCCTTGTCCTGGGAGAATATTAGCTGACAATGATATTTAGGACTTAATTATTGAGATGCCCAAATGGAAAAAGTCCCAATTTTTGGTTTTATTTATGTCAACAATTTATATTTTGAATTAAATGTATTGCTTGATTCTACAAATTCAATTAGTCAGTCCTATATTTTTATTCTCTCCTGCTTATCTAATCTAGATAATATTTCTGAATCTGCCAATCCATCCAACCAAGGCCTTACCATTCAGAGATCTCAGGGATCTGCCGCCTGGATTAAAGGAAACTGTAAGTGGCAAAATCCTCCCTTCCACTGCACCCTCCATTGAATCTCATTACCAAAGCTCATTCCATTTTTCTCTCCTTAAAATTTGCCCCACATGCTCCCATCAGCTATAGCTATGAAATTATTACTAAGGGATTAAGAAGCTCAGCTGACCTCACAGGTGGGACAGGATAGTTTAATCACTTGGAAATCAAGAATAACTCTTTGTAAATTCCCTGTCCACCTGAATCCCCTTATAGTTTCAGCTGTACTATAAATAGTACTGATTTATTTAAATAAAGTACTTTTCCCACTGAATTTATTAAATACTAGCCGATTTACCCGTGCTTCACTACGGTGTCTATAAAATTAGATTTTCAATCTATTAATTTAGATTTTATATTATAGATAAACAAATTACTCAGCCAAATCTAATTGCTCAATCGAATCAACCAAAATTCACCAACCACTCAGGTAAACCTAACTGAACTTATCAAAACAACCAATAACTAATCACCCCTCAAAACTAAACTATGTCCTATCAATTCGACCAAAAGCCATTAACCACTCGGCCAAACAAAATAAGCCTATCGAATCAATCAAATAACACCAAACTGCTACCCGAAACATATCTTTATACTTAAAATCATTGAGTATGTGGCATTAGAGGCTAAATCGGGTTTTTTAGCATATTTTGCTCCTTTTTATCCTGCTTTTTATTTTTGTGTCGGCAAGAAGGGTCCTCTGGTCCCCTTGCCTTGAATAAATGAGTATGTGACATATCTTCCAAACTACTAAATCAACTTCTACTTAACTTGCCAAAAGTATATTATTAATTAAGTGAACCAAATTAGGCAGGTTTTTAAAATATATAAACCTAACATCCAGATACCCGTGCTTTGCTACGGTATTTAGTTTATCAAATGATAAGCTCACATTGTAGCCTATAGGCTGTGCCAGCACTCTCTCTCAAGCCACTCGGACTAACAGCTCCGCTGTTGCCCTCGTGGCTGGTGAACTGATTATCCTAACTACTTAATCTACTTAAACTCTAATACTGATTTTTGTTGAGTTTCAGGTGAGCAATTTGGTGAATTATTAGATAGTATTCGCCAATTCTCACCCACTCACCCAAATAGAATGAACCCATCAGGCTTGATAATTTCAGATACGATCTTTTTTGCCAATTCTCACCCACTCACCCAAATAGATTAAACTTATCAGACTCGATTAGCTTCAGATGACAAAGTGTGAATTATTAGATAATATCGCTAATGCTTACCAACTCACCCAAATAGATTGAACCTATCATACTCGATAGTTTCAGATTCGATCTTATTTGCCAATTCTCACCCACTCACCCAAATAGATTAAACTTATTAGAATCGAAGGTTTCAGATGTCAGTCAGTGAGTGAGTGAATGAAATTTTTAAGTAGATATTTTATAGATATTTAAGTATTTCTTTTATATTAATGGAGAAAGTCTCATCCATTGCGACGATCTTTGAATCCCTGCCCTCAGATGCTCATACTGCCAGTGATTTCATGCTGGCGGCCTGACAGCATCTGTTGTAATTGGCTCTTATTTTCAACTTACAACTGCACAGTTCAAAAACTTTTTAAATAACAAAAGTGAACAGAATGAAACATTAACCCTAAATGAGATGATAATAGTTTACATCCAAGGCTTCTATTTAATAGCTTTGAAAAGTTAGAGGTAAGAAAGATCCCTCTCAATCAATGTACCACTCCCATCATAATAAACTACACTTTAGAATACTAAGCTGTGCATAAATATTCTGGAAAATGGTTGAAACCATTTGCTAGAATTCAGGAGATAAAAACATTAGTGATTATATTTACACCGCATTAGGTAAAGAGAGAGAATTCAGTGATAGTTAAATAAAGGGGATTTATATTTACACCACCATAAATCTTATTACATTGATAACAAGGAAATTGGAAGATATTGGCGGTGTGTCGGACATCTGCCTTCTCAGCTCCAAAATAAGAATGTTTTGGGGCAAAATAGGCCGAAACGGGGAAATGTCGGCTATTTACATGTTCCCGACTCTACTACTAACGATTTAATATATATGAGGATTTAGTCGGCCAAAAGACCCTGGCCGATTCTCGGTGGAATCCAAGCAATCGGGGCACTAAATCGAATAGTAATTGTCGGCCAAACCCTATGAGTTCGGGCAGTCGGATTGCCCCGAACCTTCGGCCGAATCTGAAACTACAATCCGAGGCTTCTCCAGCCTCAGCAAAGTTGGTATCGGCCACGCCGCGGATACTAGCCCCTTTTATAGAGGCGAAGGGGGCCCAACCAAGCTCAAGATTTTCCCCTCCGGTGATTGGGTGAAGTTTATCAAAACTTTACCTCACGGCTCTCGGCTACCTATCACTGGGCCCCCTCAGCTGCTCCCCGAAGAGATGCGAGTTTAACACGACCCGATAGGTCATTCTCGCATATTTCCTAATTCGGAATGCGCTAAGCAATCCGAACTTCGACTTTCAATATGTTAAATATGATATATCGACTTAATAATAGGGGTCTTTCTTCTAATATACCCGCGACACTAATAAAACCTTTGAAAACTTAGTTTTATTAGTAGTTTATTATTTATTTTAAATATTCCATTGTGGGATCCAGCGGCGCATAGCACCAGCGAGCATAACCCTTGCTGGATTCCGACACGGTGGATTGAGAAGAATTTATAACCTTGATACCTACCCTTTTCATGGCCCCAAGAAAGACAATAGTAATTTAAGCTATATATTAACAGTTACATATAAAATCTTGAGTGCATGGCAAGGTGATCTGCAGTAAATTTATCTTATTTAATTGAGGTAGGATGACCAGGGGATGGTCACTACTGGTAGCCTTAGTACAAAGAAGAAAAAAAAGAAAAAAGATTATGAAAATAAAGACAATAGGATACCCAGAGTATATGAGCTATCTCTGTTGTCAGCCAGTTTTGCCAAGTGTTATGGGAGTGGGCAGCCAATTCTATGGGGTTTCCCCTGTAATGGAGCAGGTGTGGAGGAAGAAGTCCACAAGTATAAATTAATGTGGGAACCATGTGTTTATGAGCCTATCCTTCTTTGATTTATATAGCCATAGAGACATGCATGGAAGTGATCCAGTAGGTGAAGGTGGAACCTGTTGACTACTCCACTAATGGTTGGTACTGTGCCTTTTAAGCATCTAGCGTACAATGCGTATAGCCCACAGTGCTATGGCTACTATGAGGGGTGGAGCATAAAGAAAATTGGGGATTCAAGTTAGAGTTCAAAGATACATCTTGATATTGATGAGTCCTATTTGTTATGTACTTTAAACAAGCGCATTACATCACACCATATGGCCTTTGATGGTGGGGATACTTCAAGGCAGTGGTGTAAGGTTCCATCCTCCCCTCATACTATGCATGTTGCAAGGGAGGTGTTTGAGCGGTCTTCTGTTCTGTAGATTTGTCTAAGATATCACTAGGTATTGGTTCTGACCTGGAGCTGGAAGAGTGGATGGTATAATGGGCAGGTCAAACCAATCATTATATTCTGATTCAAGATTCAGATTTCGAATCTCAAGTCAAAGCACTATTTTTTGGTTTTTGAGGTTTATGTGAGGCTTGGCGCTGGGCTATGCCCCTCGCAAGCTATTCTTTAAGCTCTTAAGGGCCTAAAGAATAATGTAGGAGGGGCTCCTCAGAAGGGCGACTTTAAGAGGTTGGGCCCACGCAATTCTGAAAAACAATTAGAATTCTTCTTCGTTTCCCACCTTCTCATGGGTCTCTCTGTTGGCCACAGGGCCATCCTTGCCTTTTCAAACTTGGTATCCCATGGTAAACTTAATTTTTTATCCATAACAAAAAGAGTTTGGTTTTCAGTGCTCTGGCCTGCCAAAATAAGCTGGGCTTTTATAATCCTCTGGGGCTTTTTATGTGTGGTTTGTGGTGCCATTATACTATCAGGATTAAATTTATCCACATGTAAATTTTGAAAAAAATCAAAGCTAATTTTAGGTCAAATCCTCATTTATATGTGTCATCTTTTTCTTTTTTTTTAATTTCCTAGATCCGATGTTGAATTGGTGAAAATGATGAGTTGAAACACTTACCTTGAGGAAACTTGATATTGGACAATCATTGGGACCATCTAGTACTAAAAAAAAGATATTGGACAATCATTTGACATCAAGTTTTCCACCATAGCAAGATGGCGGTCAGAAACTGGGATGTTTTTGACCATTAAAGATGGTGTAGGGATTTTTGCCCGTAATCCAGGCTGGCTAGATTACCAGGAATCGCTAGGGGATAATTCCCTAATGTGAGGTGAATTGGAAATTGGTTGACCCTGATTTTGGGGTAACTATGTTTGGGAGATTTTAGGTTGTTCGCCTGGTCAGATCCTTCAGGGATCAATCCAGAAAAATGCTTAAAATCTCGTTGGGAAGAGTTGCCAACAAAATAGGGGCATCTGATAGTTGATTAACTATCAAGTGTACCGATTGGGATTGGTTAGGTTTCATCACTGACTGATTGGGAATATAAGGAGTAAGTTGTGAGGTGAGTGATGCCGCCTACAACTAGCAAATCAATCATTTGGTTTGTGACCTGCCTTAATGGGCAACAAGTACCATTACCTAAGTAGGTCGCTTGACAAATATGGTTGGTTCACTTGGATTGAGAGGAAAACGTTAGGGACACATTTTCTGACTCTTTCCGTTTTAGGTCTTGAGGATGTCCAACAACGAAATCCTAGCCAGGATGGAGAAGACCATCGCTGCAGAGATGAGGATGGGTGATTCAATGGCAATAGCTGCCATTTCATCATAGAGGTGCCAACTGAGGGTTGGGTGCTAAATCCCCCACTATAAATTCCCTAAAATTCACTTATAATAAAGAACACAGTAGTTTAAACAAGTAGAAAAACACAGTAGTTTATAGTTTATAGTTTAAACAGTAGTACATAATATACAGTAGATATAAAGCTTATTACACTTTATCAGCAAACATTTGTTCTATTCTTTTCAGGGATATTATTGCAGTGTGCGATAATTGAGAGACTCTTTAAGGAAAAGAGTAAGGATCTGAGCTGAGTTCCATAGAAGAAGCAGAATCAAATTGGGGATTGCTGCCAACAATGTGTTGAAACTTGATAAACTGTCAACGGGAATCTAAGAGAAGATTGGGTTAAATGTTATGAGGGAACAAATCCCTATTTCAAGACATCACAAGTATTTTGAGCGGAAATACTAGCCATAGCGTTGGGCTGAGATCTAGGACTTCCATTCAACTATAAAAATAGTCATCATACTATTATCAACCGATTATATCAACTATCATATAACGTGGACAAATTGCAAAAAACCTGAACCTGTGAAAGTAATAAGTTTATAGGGGTTATTGGCTGAAAATAATCAAAACAAATAAATTTTTACAAAGTGGTACTCACTACAGTGGTTATGGGATCCGCCAATGGATGCCACAAATAATTTCTCAGAGTGAGAAACTTACTTTTTAATAAAAGTATAAAATAATGTTTTATTACAGTTTTTATGTCCTTTTTATTATTTTAAGGGTCAAAACCAGAAAAGGTCCCTTTCTTGATACTAGTTATTCCTATTTAAACTAGTTTGAATTTTGAGACCGGGGGTATTCGAGGCAAAAGAATACAAAGCTCAGTTGTCTAAATTAGGGAATATAGGTTTTTGGCCTATCAGATCAAAGATAGAATTTTTTGAGGCAAAACTGACCCATGCGGTAATGATTTGATGAATTGTATCCAATCACCAGTGAGCAAAATCTTTTCACCTCAGCAGTGGTCAGACTCAGATGGTAAAATGATTGGGTAATTTGGCAGTGGTCAGACCCAGATGGTGATGATTGGCTAATTATTACCCTATCATTATTAAATAAAATCTTTGCACCTCAGCGGTGGTTAGACTCAGATGGTAATGATTGGTTAACTACGCACCCAATCATCGATGGTAAAATCTTCTCACCTCGTGGAGGTTCAGATCCGTACAATATTGAACTCCTCGAATTTGGCCAAGAAGTCAGAGTAATCCTATAGTTAGTATTTACTTTTTTAAGCCAATTTTTGTGATAAATCATATTTTTCCAATGGTTAGGATTCCACCGAGAGTCCACCAAGGTCTTTTCGCCATTGGTGCTTATATCATTATTAACCACAATATTATTTGTTGATTGGGCAGGAGAGGGGCCAATCATAATAGCAGATTTGGGAGCACTAATACTTCCAGCATTCTTTTCCTTAAGTTGAAAAGGTGAATGTCTGACAGTGGTGTTGTTGAGTAGAAGAACTTAGAAGGATGTCATATAAAGATGAGTAAAGAAAGCTATAGATGGAGTTAGCCACCATTAATCAGAACGCCATAAAATCAGCAGATCATCAAGGTTT